>JAESVK010000097.1:706450-789317 GCA_017140935.1 Hamamelis virginiana | reverse complement strand
ACTCAAGGATTTTAAGGTGTTTAATAATCAACCAGCTCTTCTCTTCTATGACAGCAAAGCAGCTTTGTACATTGCAGCTAATCCTGTTTTTCATGAAAGGACCAAACACATCGAGATAGATTGTCATCTTATTCGGGATAAAATTTTGCAAGGATTAATTCGAACTATGCATATCAACACTGAACAACAACTTGCTGATGTTTTTACAAAACCACTTGGCAAAGCATCTTTTGAGTATCTCATTTCCAAGATGAATATATTAAACATATATTCCTCTTGAGGTGGGGTATTACGCAGCTATGCAATGCAAAAGCTATATGCACTGGACAGTTGGAGGAAAAATACAAAAGCTATATGCACTGGACAGTTGGAGGAAAAATTCTGTTAGTTAGTTTCTTTTAATTATAAACAATTTTGTAAATAACAATTTCAGTTAGTTGGTTAGAAGTTAGTTATGACTCTACAGAAACAGAGGTGAACAGAGTATGTATATATATACTGTACGATGGAAAGTTCTTAATACAAGTTTTCATTTTTTGCACAATTCAGTTTCTCTAAAATCTGTTTCTTTACTTTTCCGCATCTCATTCAATTCTCAATAGGTCATTATCCATTACTTTTGCTTTTTAACCAATCCAAACTCCGGCAACATTTCCTAACAATCTCGGCCGCTTGTTCAATCTTCCAACGGACTCCATGTTTTTGGTCAGTACGTGTTCATTGATGATTTTTTCTCGTATATTATTTCACCCGTGTTGTGATCCTGAAGATCCCACATCGCTCCCACACAATCCACTGAGTGGGTTTAAATGGTGGGTTGTCCCTTTACCTAGCATGACGCGTTTTAAACCGGTGAGGCCCAGTAGTGCTAAAGCGGACAATATCATGCTAGGCCTATTTATAACAACCCGTCTATTTTCACTCGTATATTTCCATTCATCTTAAATGGTATAATTTTTATTTTTTCAATGCCAATTTATACCCATGAGACAACTGGTAAAAAATATATGAAAATTATACAAATGAAGTATGTATATCAGTGTGTGTAAATTTTAATGTCTTCACGCTTTGAATTTGTAGTTAATTTCTTCTCTGTTATTTGAGTTCAAATTGTTGCGCAGTGATCTTTTTCGGGTTCTCTTTTGGGATATAAAAAGCATTTTCCCTGTTGGTACACCGTATACAGAATTCCTCTCTCTCATGTCCATGTATTTTTGTGACATATGATTTTACAAAACATTCCTAGTGGAGTGTCTAGACTCTAGACCGTTTACGGCTCGAAGTGTTGGAGACAACCCGACCCGAAAGATCCATTTCGGCTCCTCATAGGCCCAATGGCAAGGAGTGATATTTCTTAAGGATTCAAGGTCATTTATGTTCTCAAGGCTTTACCGTATATAAAAGCCAAAGAACCATCAAAGTTTATCCGAAACAATGGCAGTGGTGATCCGTTGGTCTTGTGTTTCTACCCGCCCAAACTCCGATCAAATTTTCCGGCGATCTCGGCCGTCCGATCAATCTTTTGGTAAAGCCCATGTTTCAGGTCAGTGCTGCCATTCGTCAATGATTATTTCTTCGTCCAATCATTAACTTATGCACTTTTTTTTCCCTGAAATGTGAAGAAATTCATAATGTCTGCTTTGAATTTGTAATTCCTTTTGCGTAATTTAAGTTTAAAATTTTTTAGTGAACTTCAGTTTCCTGCATTGTACTTTAGATTTTCTAGCATTTTCGCTTTTAGACTGTTTGGTTGCTGAGAAAGTTTAGCAGTAGAAAATGGAAATGAATTTAAAGTCTTACTTCTTCTGCGGTTCAGGTTTACATTTTAGAAAAATCCCAATTTAACTCAGTCAAATAAATACCTGTAAAAGACACAGTGGGCCTATACAAACAAACACATACACATACACACACAGCGCAAGCGACTAAGTTCAATATTTCCTCACACGACCCTTGAGGTGGTAGCCTCACGATACCAATATAATTTCCCAAAATAAAAATTTTTTTATTAAAATATTTCGATGCCTTGAGAACAAAAAGTTATAGAATACGTAGGACCAAAACAAATTTTTAGCTTGAAGCGAACAATTTTGGTACCTTGACATTCTAGTGGAGAGATCAAAACTGGGTGGCTAAAAAGTGAAATTGTGCATTCGCAAAATAGACAGAATATTTTGGCAACTAAATAGTTCTGGTTCTAAAGGTGTTCTTGATTGATTGATCCAATTTTTAAAGCTTTTGGGTCTGTATTCTGGCTCTTATTTTAACTAGATGGATTGTTATTATATGTTTTTTATAGGAGTTTCTGAAAATTTGTCATACAAACTGATTGCTTTTTTATCAGATTTGCATGAAACATTCTTGATTTAAATATACATGGGTTGGAGACAATAGAAGACAGGACTTAAATATGGGCTCCGAAGAATCTTTCTTATAAAGAAGCAGTGGTTAAGATGATTTAGACATGTATGAAGCTGCAGCTTAATGCAGCACCAGTGAAACAAGGTAGTTTTAACTTCTAAGCAAACCAACATTTTTCCAATGACATATAAAATCCCTATGACATTTAAAATTTCCTCTAATTGGAGGCATGTTTTTGACAAACTAGAATATCATAAGAGGATCTGCATTGTCATAACAAAAAGATCAACAACAATTGCTGTAAGAAAAATGTCCTTCGAGCTTCAGTTGATACAATTAGCGCCAAAATTTTTCCTGGACAACTGTGTCACGGCTGTACTTATCATATTGATTGTTGGTCATGCTCAATGTTTAATTGTTTTCTAATCATGGATATTAAACAATCTGTCAGACTCAAGAGGATTTTGGGCCTGTTTATCCATGTTCTCAGAAAACAATTCTTAGAAACGCATTTTCAGTGGTTTTGTTCTTCTTGAACCAAAAAAAAAAAAAAATTTTTTGCTTTTTTTAAAAAAAAAAAAAAAAAAAGAGAACTGAGAACATCATTTTGATGTTCACTGAAAATGGACTGGTTCCAGGAGAAATTTCAGAAAACAGTTTATAAAAACAACTTCCAAACAAATTTTCTACACTTTTTTATTTTTCGCGATTCTGAAAAAAGAAAATTGTTTTTGAGAACTTGGCCAAATAGACCTTTTGTTGTTCAGGCCCATATTCTGATAAAATTTCGTGTATGGAGGCTCTGCATTGTCTATGACTGTTGTCCCATTTTATGATTGCTGTAAAACCAAATGTTGATTGTGTAATGCACGTCAGTATAGTTCAAATATCTAAGCATGCTTTTCAACTAAAACACGCGGATTAAATCAGGGAAGTTGGCTTCTCTTTCATTTAAAGTGGAGAAGTTTGTATCGTCTGTTGGAGATGCTTCCAATGGACAATTTGAGATTCGCCAAATATTGTCACACAGCCAATCTGCGCAGCTTGGGCTTAATGATTTCCAGATCTGTGAGTCAAAAGGAAGTTGTGATATAGATCGAGTGCCACCAGATTATGACACCATTCTGGAACAGTTTTTTGCTCATCAGGTATGATGGTGAGTCCCCCCAATATCAGCTGTTATTTTTATTTTTATTTTATTTTCCTTCTCTGATTGTTGTTTCTAATATTTTGTTACCTTGCTTGTTTATAAGTGGCATAAATAATTTGTAATGTATGATATTCAATTCCCTCAAAGAATATATATTTAATATATATGTGCAATAGGTAACATCATTATGCCCGCCGTTGTGCATCCATTTTTGCATGAGAATTTATTGCATAGAATTTTCTCCTTTTGTATTGAGCCTCATAAACCTGTGCAATCTGCTGCTGCTTCAAAGTTTGGCAATTTTCAAATCATAAAAGCTGGAATGTGAAAGTTACTTTAGCTAAGTTTTAAGTTCAAAACTCCATATCATTTAAAATATATCATTGTTGTAAATGCATCCTAATTGCATGGAATTTTGAAATGTATGAAATTCAAGAAATATGCATGTGCTCCAATTTGCCTTCATATGTTTTAATTTCTGTCCATTATGATGTTTTAAGGCCTTCTTTGATATTTCATTGTCTTCAGATTCTTCCGTCGGATTAAAATTTATCTATTTTGGTAGGGAATGGTGCAGTTCAGACTCCCAGCAATAGCACTTCTAGTGACTAATGCCTTGATGTTAACGACACCTTTTGAAGCTTTGGCAGAAACATGCGAGGCTGATAACTCCATTTTCAACATGCCTTTACTGCTATTTGTAGCCCTCATAGGGGCAACTGTTGGAGGTAAGGCATTACCAACTTCATGGTCAGCTTCAGTTCTGTTCCACTAGTCTTAGTCATAGACTCGGAATTTAAATTGGGAACTCCAATATGTCTTAAAGCAGATGCCACAGCTTTTGGAAGTACTATGTTTCCTTTCTTTCCCAATGACAGAAGTTCAAATTGGGGAGTGGTTGTATAAAAGATGGGAAAAGAAGATACATAAGTCCTTCCATGCCTGATGTCTGTCATGACACTTTTCTCCACCCTTGGAATAGTGGGATGTAATGCAGCCATGTGAAGTATAGATTTAAAGCCATGTGATGTAACCTCCAAATTATTCTTTTCTTAATATTACAGTGTGTGTACTACAGGGTTGCTTGCACGGCAAAGGAGAGGAGAATTGGAGAAGGTGAACGAACAGCTGCGCCAGATCAACACAGCCCTACGAAGGCAAGCTAAGATTGAGTCCTATGCCCCCGGTTTGAGTTATGCTCCTATTGGTAGTAGAATTCCAGAGAATGAAGTCATTGTTGATCCAAGGAAGCATGAGTTGATTTCTCATTTGAAATCTGGGAAGAATTTCCTGAGGAATCAAGATCCGGAGAAGGCATTCGTGGAGTTTAAGACAGCTCTTGAGCTTGCTCAGAGTCTAAAGGATCCTATTGAGGAGAAGAAGGCTGCAAGAGGTTTAGGTTTGTTTCTTTCCCTATTTCCATAGTTTGCATCTTGACTGAGTTTGTTGGTGTGGTTTTTACAAATCAAGCAATAAATCATAAAGGTGGATATGCTGTATGCAATTTTCAAAAGTTCCTAAATCCTTGGTATTAATGGAAGTACTAAAAAGTAGACTTGTTTCTCCCATATAGGCAATGAACTTTATTGATATTGGCCTATATTTCAAGAATTCAATTTTGAATTCTATCCTCGTCTATCCATCGAGGAAGCATCAGTTACCCATGGTTTGACTTGTAAGATGATTATTGTGCAAAGTCCTCGTGTGGCTAAATGAATCTGACAACTCTCAACCTGTTATGGGTTCCTCTTTGTTGAGAGTAATGTATTCATAATATTGACTCTACACCTGTTTTTGTGAGCTTTAATTCTTTTGCATAGATTCAACTTGAGCTAAATAACCACTTTTAAGTAGGCACTCTCACTGATGTGCCGGATTTCGCATTTTTCCCTCTGTTTCTCATTCTGGCTTGGATGCTTTTTCATATCTGACTTGGAATTTCTCCCTGATAACTTTTTATTCCCTGATAGCTTTTCATTATGTTTTAGAGCTGGCATAACTTTGATTTTTTCAGAATATCATACATGTTTCAACCCCTTTCTGATTTGAATTTTCTACTTTCAGGAGCCTCACTGCAAAGGCAGGGTAAGTACCGGGATGCCATTAAATACCACTCTATGGTGCTGGAAATCTCTGAGCGAGAAGGTGAGAACTCTGGGAATACTGAAGCTTATGGGGCAATTGCTGATTGTTATACTGAGCTTGGGGATCTCGAGCGAGCAGGAAAATTCTATGACAATTATATTGCAAGACTAGAAACAGACTGATCTCTGTGACCTAATTCTTCGTCAATAACGTAGCGGGTTTGGAATGTAGCAGAGCTTGTGGATGATTTTCCAACTGATGCGGTTTAAATTTCCCATTGCTGAGTGTCCCTTGAATCATTTTTGGTTTCATGCCATTAGTCTTTTGTCTGTAACCCTATATAATCACCCCACGGCTGTCCTGTATGCTATTTAAACAGATGGGCCTCTATTGAACTTCACTGCTGAAACATATGGTTTTTAGTAAAAATTCTGAATTGTTCAATCATTGGACCTGTCACATTACCAATTGATCAAGATTTGTCAGGTTGATTGATCAGCTTTCATTCATGTTCTATGGACCCATGGCCAGTGTGCTTGAACCTATTAGGAGACTTTGGACGGTCTGAGAATGTTCAGCCCAGGACGCAGGATGATACTGATAAACAGTTTTTGGGACAGACATAGGTCTAATTTAAGTTAATTCTAATATCAACGATGCTTTCTCACCTGTCTATTTCATCTATACATACTCATCCAGCTTATATAGTTGGCATATGACGTATCATTACTAGCAATAAAAATAATATTTAATTTTTTTAAAATCAATAATGACGATTTGTCCACATGAGACGAATGGAATGGTTATAGACAGGTGAAATATGTAGGTGGAGGAGTAGCATTATTCTAATATATTTTTCTACCAATGCACACTATGTTTTAATATATTTTTCAGTGACCACATAAAACTCCCATCTCATATGTTTTGGTCGTGGGCTCTTGGGTTTGGTTTTCTCTATCAAGGACATCTGTGTAGAGGGTTATCTTTTTAGACTTTTAACCAATCTCAATGTAAGAGGAGGGATCCTGGTCCCCCTAAGCATTATTTATTTAGGGTATGGTATGTTTGGTTGTCCCTTTGGAATTTAAATGGTTTTATAAATTTTATTCATATTTTGCATACCATACGAGAAATAAGTTCCATCATTTTTTATTGGGCCCATCAAAAAGAGATAAAGCCACCACAATAAATGATAGAATAACATGACTCAAAAAATAAAGAATAGAAACTGACACCACCAATAATATGAATTCCACTATTATTTTATAATAATATCCAAATTTTAAAAAATTTAGTATCATTTATGATGATAGTCATTTTCTTGAATTGCCACATACATACATAATAAAAATAATACGCAAAACACAGTAAACAAATTAAATTTTCACTAGACATTCGAACAAACCATTAATGAATTATGTACAACATTAGAGCTCGTAAAATACCAAGGCATCATTCATAAGACAGATTCTCGAGTGTTTCTAGATTATATTATCAAAGCCTGCCGTGCAGTCGAAACAACACTCTTTTAAGAAGCAAGAAATGCAAGGACAGAAATAAAACTCGTTACTGTTATCAATTACGAGAGAGATGGAGAACAAAATTTTATCCAGTTGGTTTAACATTAAACACATTCCATCAAACCACATCGAATGGATTAATCAACCAGTACAGCATTCAAAAATTCAACTTGTAAACTCGCCCTATCGCACAGCAACTCATTGAAAAACAATACAAATAGTCATTACATTAGCTAAACAAGTAAATTTTCAAATTGAGGAGAGAGACAGGGAGAGAGAGAGAGTTCCCATCTTCCATAATTACCCATCTACAAGCACGGAACAACAGCAAAAACTAAAAAATAAAGGCTAACAAAACGCACACAAAGCTCCCACATGATATTCCCCCACCCCCCACCCCCCAAAAAAAAAAAATTCAAAATCAAATTCCCATTTGAAAGACACCATTAGTCAAAAATTATCCAGAAACCTTCAAAAGAAACTATAATGTATAAGTACTAAACAGACAACTCCCTCTAGTAATATCATTAATCACTCATCCCTACAAAATAAAAAACAGAAAAGACATACATAATATGTATCCATATGTATCCATACAGATGGCAACCATATAAAGGGGTGGTGTGGTGGGCAACCTCACCAATGGGAAAAAAATAAAAAATAAAAATCTTCCTAGAGGTCTAGAAACTCAAATAAAACCTGCAAATGCAGGGAAAATAAAAGTTATACTCTTCTTTTTATATTACTGATAGTACATGAGCTGCTGGGCAGCAGCAACGTTCTGGAACCCACCATCGTAAATCGCTTGGCTTGCTCCAGCTGCGCCCATTCCCATTGCTGCCTGCTTAAGAGGGTGCTGACCCTGTGGGTGCATAAGGGCATGGACACCACCCATCTTGCTCATTGCTATTTGCCGCTCATAGGCCAAAATGTCGTTCGCTGAAAGGCCTGGCAAAGGCGCAGCAGCAGGTGGGGGTAGTGGGTTTGAACTTGTTCCAGGTGGAGTAGGCTTGCTACCCCATGAACACTATACAAGCATAAAATGTAACATTAAGCAGTCAATCCAACAAAGATACTTTAAAGTATAAACTAAATTCCACACAATAGCATTGCTCAGAATAAAACTACATTGTGAATTTAATAAGAAACATATACTGCAGTCTTCATTCTCATTATGGCCAGAACTATTTAATTCCACATTTATACAAATCCTACAACAGCTACCAGATCAACATGATTCTTTGGCTAACCAGTTGTGAGAATCCAGAATGCTAGCCTACCGCGGTATTTTAGAATTACCAATCCATATAAAGAAAACAAGACAACAAAGCAGAGCATAAGTTCACCCAACACATTTGAAATGATGAATTCAGACATTATAAGATCACAAAGAGTGTTTCAAAAGCAAAGGCGCAAGACAGAGTGTTTTCCCTCCGATTAGACAATGCATAAGCCCCAAGAGGCATATGCCTAACCTTTTGGGATGTAAAAAAATATGCCCAACTCACCTCAGGCATGCACCGGACTCATTCAGCGTACACCTAAAATTTTATACCTTAGGGCACTGGCCTTTTTGCTCTGCCTCACCCCAAGTGAGCCCAGAAAATGCCTTAAAAAAAACTAATCATAAATACACAACATATCCCAGAATCTATTTTTCTTCTCACTGAACAAGCCTCCTAGCAAGATTTTGGTCTCAATACTAAGCATTCAGGGAAGTCAGTCAAGTCACAAAAGCATGTATGATTATTTTTAAAGCATTATCCAGTCAACATACACACAAAGCAAACAAAAACGACATGGAAGGACAAAATATACATAAACAATCTACAAAGAACACTCCTTGCTATTTTTCCTTCCAACCCCAAATGACTCGGATCAAAGCCCAGATGTTGCATTATTATAGCCCTGGGTACCATGATCCACCACCCCAATGGCCTGGCTTCTGGGATGTGGGAGAGGGGAGCTTAGCGCATGAATTAACACTAAAGTAAATCATGCACCAATCCGCATACTGGATGATGTAAGAACGCGGTTATGTCGATTTAAGCTAACTGAACACTATAAATCAAGACTCTGTAAAAAGCAAGTTATCTTTCCATAAGGGTGGCAAAGTGTAACCAATATGCACAAAAACACACCTTAATTGGTTTGCCACAAAGAATCGACTGGGAATTTCCCATCTGAATAGCCAGAGCTGCCTCGGCATGAGTATTGTATCTCACAAAACCAAAGCCTTTATCTCGCTGGACCCGGACTTCCTCCATCAATCCAGCACCAAGAGCATGAAAGTGGCGATGGAGATCAAGCTGGGTGACCTGCATATTAGACAACCAAAAAGAGTTCTCAGAATTTTATTTTCATTTCACAAGTTACATCAATCAACAGAGTATTTAATTCTTTCTACAAAAAAGTATGAGAAGTATTTAAAAAAGACAAAGCTCTCCCCTCATCTAAGGGGGGAAAAAGGTCAATCGCACTAACTACGAGAGGTCTCTACAAGTTGGAAAAAAGAAGATTCAGTTGCATCAACTATACAAGAGGTCTGCAGCGAGTTGAAGAATCCACCAGACCGCCACTACCCAAAATAGACATGTAGAACCTTTTCATATCCATCATGGCAGCGTATATATATATATATATATATATATAGAGAGAGAGAGAGAGAGCGAGAGAGAGAGAGAATAGAATTAATGAACCGGTAGAGAAGACAAAAGGTTTCTTGCCTCGGGAGCAAGATTGCCAACATAAACAGTAGTATACTGAGGATTATTCTCAGGAGCCTCATTGTTTGCTGCCTCTCTACCATCTTCTGCACAAGCAAGAGAACAAAAATAAGTTTCTTTTGTTATTAATGAATGAAACAATCCACCTGCTTGCAGTGAAGGATACAAACAATTTTTGAAATTTTAGACAAATCAAACTTTCATTCCATTCCTTCAAATCAACCAACCAGAGAATAAACAATATGATAATATTTATAAAAGAATAACAAAACCAACAATTCTCAAAGAGGTGCTGATATATACAGCACAAGATAATCATCATTTACCAAGTTCAGTGGCAATATAAAAGTGATCCTCAGCCACATTGAGGACCAGGATATACAAGATCTAATGAAAATAACTTTCCTACATATCCACGTGTAGTTCTTATCAGTTAGCTTTTAAGGTTCTACATTGAAATTGACTCACCTGACGAACCGTTTGTTAGTTCCACCACGCTTTTGGCATCAGAACTCTGCTTGTCATCATTGGCACCAGCACCCTTCGTTGCCCAGTTACAGCGTATCTGTCTACTGCCAAGCCACTTCCCTAGACAATCAAGTTGAACAAATGAAAATGTTGTCAGATAAAGCAGATGTCAGTAAGATGGGAAGGTAAGCATATCAAAAAGAACTATTTACATGTCGGGTTTGAGAATAGTGACATACTCCACCCACAGGAATTTATTTATTTTCCACACCGCACACCTACAGTACATTTAAGTACAATAACAAATTCAGGATTTTTTTTGGTGGGGAGAGGGGGCAGTTGGTATGGAAGTTCATCTTCCAAGTTGATTCAGTTAAATTAGTGAAAAGTGGGGATGTCAGCACTAGTAAAATAATTCATGTCACCAATAATTTAGGAACAGTTCTGTAAAATATTACATACTAGTGACAAACTTAATCAATTCTTGAAATATTCATCGATTAGTAACAAACTTCATATTAAATTCAAATAAAACTGGTTACATTTATATGACAGAAAGGATGAAAATAATGCCCTATTCAGAAAGTTCAAATATTTAGTCAAATGTGTATCATCCACACACGCAGACACAAAAAGCTCCAAGTCAGAGCCAAATTATTCAACACAAGAGAACATCAACATTAGAGAACATATATATATATAGTAATAAACATCCAAGAGCTAAAAGCATCATTATCCGACATACACATGTCTTGAAATTAAAACTACAGTGCAGAAGAAGATATGAAACAAAACAGCACCATCCTTACCAGTTAAGTCATTTATTGCACTTTGGGCATCCTGAACAAAATAATAAAATGTCAACATGATTCAGTAAAAAAAACGAACTCCCAACAACCAGAAGAAACTGAAAAGCTACATAGTACCTGTTGATTACGGAAAGAAACAAACCCAAACCCTCTTGAACGTCCAGTTTTCTGATCCCACATAACCCTTGCATCCCTGACGCCAACAAAAAGATCAATTTGCATTTCAATATTTGCCAGCATACTGAATAATATGGTAAGCATCACACGACCATTTATTAAAGTTTGCTAACAAGTAAGTCCAGTATCCCCAAAAGTTGAAGAGAATAAAAAGTTCTCAATTGTTTCAGGGGGGGAAAAAGATGGGAAAAAAATTTGAAGAAGGATCAGTGAAGTGAAGCTTACGAACAACTGGGATAAACAGAAAAGCATGCAAACAATGTAGCATCAGTAACCTCAGGGCTGAGATCACCAACAAAAATGTTGAAGTGGCCTGCACAACAAGATAATGGTATCATACAGCAGCCATGCTGGCATGCCAAAACATCACATAATTAGTTTAGAGCATAAGAATGCAAATGCAAATAGTGAACTTACTAGTTGTGTCCTCCCTCTGACCACTGGCATATGCCCAATTGACTTTGATAGGCTGCCCAAACCTGTCAAATACAGAATAAGATACAAGCATATCCAAGCCAGAAATAGAAAGAAAAAAAAAAAAAAAACATTTTGAGTTATACTTACAAATGCCTTCCATTAAGTGACAATATAGCAAGAGCTGCTGATCTGCGATCAAAGTAGTGAATGAATCCATAGGATGACTGCATAGACCAGAGACAGCAGAGATGTCAACAATACAATAATAAGCTAGCAAAGTAAGAAAGAAAATGCCAAACTAAACAGTTCAAAATAACCTTTTCCCAAATAGAAATGTATGCCAACATCTTTTCCCAAATAGAAATGTATGCCAACATACCTTCTCTTTTCTAATAAGCTTGCAGCCTTCAACAAGACCAGTACTTGTGAAAACCTCTTGAAGAAGTGGTTCTGTTACCTGTGTATGTATGTTCCCCACATACCTGCATTTTCATAAAAATAAAGAAACCGGAAGTTCAAGGAAAAAAATAAAAAGAAAAAGAAGGGGGGGGGCACTAAATTGAGCTACAAGGAAACTCCCTCTACTGTCAAAGACAATACATAACATTTTCTTTCAGATGATAGATAACATACAAGTAATTACATAATCCATAGAAATAATATCGACTATTTAAACTCAGAAATTCGATGAAGCTAGCCACGAACATTTCATACTTAAGAAAGCTAAAGGCGATGCACCAGTTGCATAAGCATGCAGATGAGGCAACAAACATACAACAAAAACAAAAGAAACAAAATAATAAAAATAAAAAGAAATAAAGAAAATAGTACAGACAAACACTCACACACTGCGGCATGTACTTGGATCAAAACCAGGAGGCAGATTTCCACTTGGGATTGGCTCTATCTGCAAAATAAAAATGTTGAAAAGAAAAGAAATAAATGGAAAAAGGAACAAAATAAAATAAAACAAGTTCCTAGTTCATCTACGCACTTCAAGAGTATTTTTCAACCCAAAAGAAAACTAATTTCAGAAGGTATCCATAACTAAAGCTGGCAAAGTAAAAAAAAAATACAAAAAAGACACTACTTAAAAAATGTAAATTCAAGCCAAACAAAAGCAGTAAAGATGAATATAATTCTAATGTGAGTTCTAACATCAGCATGAATGACCATTTTGCCTTATTTTTAGTTTAGAAACTCAACCCAGCAGCTTACCCAACACTTTTAGAACACCAACGCAGTTGGTAAACACAAGACATGAATCCACAATGATAGCAAATGACGTTGTATTATGATCTCTATTCTTAGTGTTCACTCTATTCATTTAACAGAAGAACTACATGCCAGATAGAAAATTTAAGGTTTTTTAAGGAAAATTTAAGTTTTTAACCCCTCTTAAAACAAGGCACCATTTGGTTGAGCATACTTTGGGGCAATTAGGATGAGCAAAATAATCAAATCTACTTGCTTCCTTGCTTTTTTGCATTTCACAAAAATGCAAACGTCAAAACTAATAACTTGTTTGGTCAAACATAGTAAATTATGATGAAACAGCCAAAAAAAAAAAAATCATAGTTATCAGGGAAATTGTGATTTGAAAATTATTGCATGTCCCATGAAATACAACCACGTACTCACATATCACATGACACAAATGTTGCTATCTTCGACTACTTCCAGACTGACCACACACTCATCCTAGAACAAATGCAACAAGGAAGGACTCTTCAAGTCCATTACCAAACAGAAGAGAGAATGTATGTTTACCAAACAGTAAACGTACATTAAATACAGGGACAAAAAGCAATGACACCACACTAACTGTAGTAAGGATAGCTAAATTCACTATAAATAGGCAGAGTGGGCATCAACTAACAAGAAAATACCCATTTCGTCAATTACATTGGGCACAAATCAAATCTTTCTAACACAGAACATGAAGGGAAAAACAAATTAATAAAATAACAAAAATAAAAAAGAACGAAGCACCAGGTAAGAACAGAGTAAGAAACTGAGTTCAAATCTAAAACCTGTTCAACATAGTCCATTCTCAGCAAGCAGAAACGTAACTCAAAGAATGACCAAGCAAAAATACAAAGGAAAATCGATATCAAATAAAAAAAAAAAAAACCCTCATTTGAAAAAATGAAGCAAAATAAAATACAGCTTTCAAAAAGCCAATCTTATCTATACAAATCAGATATGAACCAATCAAAATATAAGAAACACAACAACAAAAATGCCTATTCCAATTCCAAATCAAAACCCTAGGCTTCGAATCCTCTACGAACACGACTCAAAGATCAATACCACAGAACAAGCGAACCAAAATTAGATGCCAAATCACAATCACAATGATCATCAACAGCAAGAAGATAAGAATGAAAGAGTTGAACCTGAGGAGGAGCTAAGAGGCCGGGGTGGTAGAGAGACTGTTGCTGAAGGAGAGCTTGCTGCATCAAGGCTTGTTGTTGCTGCTGCTTCAGCCTCTGATGCTGCATTTTCTCAGAGACTTTCCGTCAAAATCGCTTTTTTTTTTCCGCGAAAGTGTTGAGTTAGGGTTAGGGGCTTCGAGCGCGAACGCGAAAGCCCTTCGAGAAAATGAGGAAGTGGACAGACCTCCGGAGAGAAAAGAGGAAAAGCCTAATGTTGGGTTATTTATAGAGGCCTTTACTTTTACTTAGTCCGGGAACAGTACTTTTCGGATTTGATGATAAGCTTACCGGTTTGGGCCGTTTGGCTATCCCCGACCCGTCTATCTGGTTCAGTGGTTTCCAATTATAAATAGGCATGTAAGTAGATTGACACGTGAGGAGACACGATTGGCTGTTCGTTTGGAAGTACCATTGCAATATTTGTTTTCCATCGCACTTGGAAAATGGTAAATGTTCCAAATCTTTAGCAATGAGTTGATATCCTCATTTGATATAATAATTAGGAAAAATAACATTTTAGTGCCATTAATTTTTAGGTGAATAGAAGCATGGTTTCTAAATTTTACTATTACTCGATTTAGTTTAAATTTCTTAAAAATTTATTAAAAGTTGTATTAATATAGGATATTAATTGAATGAATTAATATTACATCTGTTGAAATGAACAGCTGCTGACTAAGTTGAAATTCAATTAATTTTAATTTCGTCAACAATCTAGTTAATAGTCATCAATTTTAACAGATGAAATATTAATTCCATAAAGTAAATGTGAGTTATAATCTATTAAGATTCAAAAGAATTAGAACATCTATTATTATTTTTTTAGGTGTAAATGGGAATAAAAACATTGTATATGGACTTCCAAAATGAATCGACCTATCCAATCATAATGTTATAATGTTATATTATAAAAGTTTATAGAACCCCACTTTTTTCTAGAATATTGTGGCATCATAATTGGCTGAATTCGCCTATATTGTCTAATTTTTCTTGTTAAAATGAAAGAAAATTCAAATACCCTTGGAATTGAGGAATTCTCAAAATGGATGAACTTGTACAATTGAAATGTGTTATATATATATATAGTTAATACTAGCATTTTTTATATTTTTTTTTGGTATATATTAATACTAGCATATTTATGAGGGAAAATTCTAGGGTCTCTGAAAACAGAATCTCAATCAAATGTAAGGCTCGCACAGGAGATAATTTCTTATGTGGCACAACATGTGGGCCTATGACCTGTTGGGCACTAAAATTTTGGCCCAAACATTAGATAGGTCTGTGCATGTAACATTACTCCTTGACCGAATTGGTATAAGGTCTTTTTAAGTTGAGTAATTCTTGGGCAGGCTCTTGCTCTTCGATTTTAGGTTTGGCTTGACCTATAATGCTTAATCAATCAAATTCTAACTATTATCCATACAAAAGTTGAATTTATGGATAAATTCTAACTATTATCTGTAAAAATTTTCATTAATTTAGTGCTTATTTGGTTAAGTTGGGTTTAGGTTGGCTAATTAGACATGAGGGCGGGCCAAGCTTGAACCAGCATGTAGGCGGGACCCAAAACCAATCCAGCCCACCCAATGCTTTGCCCCTTAGTTAGCAACCCATGAGATGCGCCACATCCATAGACTGTGGTTGTTGGCATCATTGCAAATTAGTAGAAATTATTTGATGTACCGATTATATATAATATTTTAAACACATAACGAGCCCGTTTGGATATGCTTATGCTTGTACTGTTGAAGTTGAATCAGAAGTAGAAGCAGAAGTCAAGTGCTGCAAAAGTAGAAGTCAATTATGTTTGGATACTGCATTTTAAAGTGCTGTACTGCAGAAGCAGAAATCAATTGTCTATTTGGATATCATCTGTTGAAGATACTTATAATACTGAAATGACCCAATTACCCTTGCAAAAATGTTTGGGAAAAATACACTTTGCACCCCTGTATTATAGGCCAAAAACACTTTACACTTCTATACTTTAAAAGTGAACAATTAATCCCCTGCACTTTCAAAATTTGGCTAAGGGGCTTACAGCGTTTTAAATTGAGGGTATATTACTATTATACCCATTGTATTAAAGAAAAAATAATAATCAATTGTGGGTTACGACTCGGGTCAAAAGAACCCAACTTTACACTTCTATACTTTAAAAGTGAACAATTAACCTCCTGCACTTTCAAAATTTGGCTAAGGGGCTTACAGCGTTTTAAATTGAGGGTATATTACTATTATACCCATTGTATTGAATAAAAAATTATAATCAATTGTGGGTTACGACTTGAGTCAAAAGAACCCAACCGGGTTTAGCTAACAAAAACCCAAAACAGTGCCGCCGATTCACCATCATCCCATCTCAAACCCACCCACCCCCACTCACCACCCATGGTGCAGGCGATGTAGCCATGATCCCTTCCAAACTTGTGCCATGTTCTCACAGCAGTTGTGCCTCTATATGTAGCCATGATCTTAGCATACAGCTCCGTAAAATGGTGGAAAATATTCAGCCCTGATCCGTGCTCAGGCATCAATCGCTTTGTTGCTCTCTTTGCAGTTCCTCTTCTCTCTTTCCATTTCACGTTACTGTAAGAAAATCAACAAATTCTCGATTGGAGATATTTTCCCGGCAGTCACATGGCCCCAACTCCGGCGTTTCTCTGACTCCCCGGCCGTCGAATTTGACTAATGCAGAGATTTACTCTCTGCAATCTTCAAGGAACCCAACACCAAGGTTCAGGATCATAAATCATGGGTTTGTTATACATTTTATGGAAGATTTATTCTTCAATATACTCTGTCACACATGGTTCTCTGTTATGCATCCTTATCTTGATCTACCTTTGTTAAAAGATAAAAGGGAAGGCATATTTTGTTTCTGGGTGGTCATTATATTTTGGAAATATAGATTATTACAACTAAAATGATATGGAATTATACTAAAATGGTTTATTATTATTTTTTTTGTGAATTTTAGATTCATGGCTTCAGGTGGGTTTTGTCCTCGCCACCGATCTCAACAGCACTTATGTACTGGGATATTGCGGGGCAGTTATGGTTCCTCTTGGTTGGATATTTGGCATCTTGGGTTTAATTATAGCCTCGGCAATATCATTATATGCAAATTCTCTTGTTGTTGAGCTTCATGAATTTGGTGGAAAGAGGTATATAAGATACAGAGATCTTGCAGGATATATATACGGTATGGGGAAATTAACCTTAAATCATGGGTTTTGTTGAGAAGTTGAATAAGGACGCTCAGGATCAGCTTACTGGGTTTGATCCAGAGAAGGTAGCTCCATTGATTGCTTTGGCGAATTACATTACTCATTGGCAAAATTAATCTCTTGTATCATAGCTGTTGTTTGTTTGTTTAGAAGAATTGAATTTCTGAGTAGTCATTTTAATGAAGCCTTACTATACTGCTTAGTATATTTGAGAAATGGTGAAGATTGTAGCAAGCGTTGGGGAAAAAGAGAGGAAAAGCTACTCTTGCCGGCGTTGGGGAAAGAATGAAGAAGAAAGTGTTTCGTTAGGTCATGTAGTCTATTAAATAATAATAAAAAAGGGCATTTAAATCATTTTACATGCAAAAATAGTCAACTGACAAAATTTCAGTTAAAAATTTGGACGGCCAACTAACAGAGGGGACCAAACTGTCAAAGTTTGAAAGTATAAGGGTTTGATTGTTCACTTTTAAAGTGCAGGGGTGGAAAGTGTTTTTGGCCTTTAGCATACGGGTGCAAAGTGCATTTTCCCCAAAATATTTTTTTATTTTTTAATTTTTTTTTTTTGCTTGTTTGGCAATCAAAATTCTATTGGACAAAATTATAATAAAATTATAATTAAGTTATAAAATTTAAATATGTTTCATACAAATATTAAACTAAAGATAAGTGCAACAAAATTCTGCTTTATATAATAAATCAATACAAAGTAAAGTCTATCTACAAGGACAAGGTTGGCATTTGCAAATTTCATTAACCAAAAGCAACTTGTGTTTTTATGAGATGCAAGTCCTTAGATACTTCATTCATTAAGCACAAAAAAGCACATTTTATACTTTTTTTTACTTCTCTCTTTTTACCCAAACACACCTGACTTGTGCTTTTGGTCACCAAAAGCAACTTATGTTACTTCTACTTCTCTATCCAAACAAGCACAACATATATCATGTGCCTCTCGCATAATAGTGCTACGTGTTTAGGAGGTTATAACTGTTATACAGAATATTTTTTCTCAAATTAGGGAGCAGTGTCAACATAAGATTATGACCGAGAAATAATAGTCATGAAAAAAAAAATTATCATGCAAACATGATTTTCCTCCCTAGTGCAAGGGGCGATGGAGCCTGATCCATCAAATAAGATTTTTCTAATTTTATTATATTGTCACTCGACTTTTGATACTGATTTATTTTTAGAGTTATATATCCATAAATTCCTTAAATTTTATAACATCATATTTGTTTACTGTAAAAAATGATACGTGGACATTATTAAAAATTGTCACGTAGGCATATAAGAGTGAATAGAGTGGTGCCACGTGCAAAGCTGAAATAAGCTTTTAGAATATGAAAGATTAGTCACGTGGCAGCTTGGCGTGAAGCATAGCAGTTTAGCATGGAGTAATGATCAAGTGCTAATTAGAGGTTAAAACAGTCGAGTGAAGATATGACACATGGCAAATATTGTAAGACTCTTGGCAGCAAAACAACACCCAGCAGCAGTTAAAGAAAGTGAGAAACATGGGCTAGAAGAACGTGCATTGGGTAGTTATGAAACGAAGTGGGATTATGGCCCGACAAATAAGGGGGAAAGAGGAAATGGGCAGTAGCGGTTAACAGCCACCATCTATTTATATGAAGCATCAGCAGCAGCCGAGAGGGACGACCAACTCATTCCAAACCAACCCATGGCAAATCACTCCAGTTTTAGTTAATTTCCAGCAGCAGTTCAACATTTTCAAAGCAATTTCCAGTCTTCATTTACAGTAGTTAATCAACGTCTCCAGTAGCAGTTCGTTTATTTTCAGTAGCAGTAATCTATCCACCTTCGGCTAGTTTGTAATTGCATAATTTGTTTTCCAATTTCATAGTTTAATTTTACTTTAGTTATCAATGGAGTTTATTTATCATTTTGTTCATCTAAGTATTGCAAGTATTTATTTTGTATTTCAATTCTATTTAGTTTAATTTCAATTAATGAGTTCCTTTATATGTAATTTATTTTCCTTATTTCAAGTCATTATCTTTTAAAGTCTTTTAGATTTCTAACACTAGAATCCAAGGGGATTAACCTCTGATTTTCGTCAATCGCCTGATTTTAATTTCAATTCTAATCTCAATTCCAAAGTGGCCGACTTGGCATCTAAGACCTTTCTTGAATTCTCGGCCTAGAAGGTGCTAGAGGTTGTGTTCATACGGTCTTTGGGCTCTTGAGCCCTGGCACGCCCGCGCATTCAGACCTTACACCAAAGGTCTCGAGACCGTCGCTTTTCACCAGGAACAATATTCAAGTTTTTTTAATATAACAAACAAATTTGAAAATTTGAGAAATCTCGTGCTATAAAATGGAACTCATGTTGCAAAGCTCTTTTGATTAAATTTTCCTTCTTCCTACCTGGATGAGGAAATTTCACTAAGGGACGTTTAATTTTTGGACCTTATTGAGCTTATGTATTAACTAATATCAATACCTTTTGGACAGCTGTCTCTGTATTTATAAAGAAGTAAACGAGTGAGATTTAATTCCAAGAAATGGAACAATTAAGCTAGGCACTTATACCTCATGTAACATAAGGTCCTAAGTTTGACTTATCCCAATAAAACCGGACACTATTTAGGTTTTTCTCCCCCTATGGATTAGTTATCAATTAGGGTCTGATCGTTATCTGGAAAATCTTGGTATGAATTCTAAATTTATGGGAATCGATGAAAGTTCAGTTATTTGTTTGACAAAATTCGTGAGAGTTACAATTCCCACAAACGCCTCAACTGCCATGAAACATAGGAATTGAAACTCCCACCTCTACTGGTGGGAATTGCCAATTATCACGTTACATAACTTTACAAAATTACTAATATTATATTTAAAATTCATCTTTCTTTACCAAAAATTTGACTTTTGTGTATAATTGTCACAAAACAATTAATTTAAATTAAAAATAATGATTGTCAAATTTTTTATGGCATTTTTTTTTCTAAAAATTATATAACTTTGTCAAAATATGTGATTTTTTCACTTAAAATAACATAAAGCGACAAAAGACAATATGATTTTAACAAAATAATATCTACCTTTAATACAAAGTTTCAATCAATATATATATATAGAGTGCGGATATCCTGAGGGACGTCGCTCATGAGCGACTCCCTCAATCCCGAGGGATGCAAATGTGTGTGGTTGAGATTGTAAAATCAATTTTAAAGTTGCAGGCGCGGTCGGTGGAGCGAGAAAAGTAAGTAAGTTAGATTGAGAAATATCTTAAAGTTAAATTGGGAAATAGTTTATTAGATAATAACTGCCACTTCTCACTAACGATAATTGGATTCCAATTATCGATTATATAGCTGACCTAAAATCTATGAAATGAAATAGAATTAAACCAAGGCTGCCCGAAATTGTATAAAATGAAATAGAATTAAACCAAGTGTGCTGATAACACAGAATAATAAAAATGATATGGAAAAATGAACAGATTGTTTTTAATTTCCAAATTAACTGATTGTTTTTAATTTCCAAATAAACTGATTGTTTTTTATATTTTATAAACTTAATTCCCAAAAATATAGTTTATTTGGACATTAATAGTTATAATTTTTTTTATTGGCTCGGTAATGACTTTAATATTCAGATAAATTGATATCATATCCCAACTATCAAGCATCCCATTATGATATTTTGCTATTCCCAATCAATAAATTGATATCAGATTCCAACCAATACAATTAGTTAAAAAAAAAATTCAAATATTGCAATCACAAAAATAAAATTTAACTAGATTTAAATGAGCACTAGACATGCGAATTATTAAATTTTGTTTGTATTTTATAACTGTTCTTATTAATTTATTATTAAAATTTATTTTCGGACATTATTAGTCACATGTGAATAGTACAAGTAAATGAATACCAAGTCCACTCATCTATATAAACCATATTGATGCCACGAACTGGACATCTCAATCAAATACATTTTTTTTTACCGAACTATGAATCCAAGAAGCTATACCCCCGGTGATTTATATCGAAGTTGCGGTCGTATATGGCATCTTGATGATGACTTTAGTTATTCATTGAATCCGCGAGAGCGGCAAAGCGATGCCACATTTTCGAAAATGCGTGAGGAGTGGGAGTATCGGGTACATGAAGCTCAAAATTTAGTGGAGGACCTACGCCATTGGGGGGCTCCTATTCCACATCGAAAAGCAATTACACTCCCAAGGGGGGACTTTGCTGAACTTAGACGAGCACTTAGCATCATACGTGAGGAGAACAATCGTATGGCTGCCCGAAGATACCGCTATTATTTTCTAAAAACAGCTAGAGATAATGCTGATGCAGAAGGTAGAGAGTTATCTGAAGAGCAAACTAACCAAATATTATCATGCTCTGAATTTCCATCTGATACCCCCATGTCCGACGAAGAGTCGGATTGATTAGTATTATCATTTGTATTTCTAAGTAGGTAGTTTATCTTTTTTCTTGCACTAATTATGTACTTTTACATTATTGCACTTTAATAAAAGTGAGGCTAGTTCGAAAAATTGACATATGATAATTATATTTTTATAACTACCTTTCAAATTGCAAATTACAGATAGCTGATGCATATAAAATTAAAGTAATACATTTCTAGAAATTTAGTCTTCATCCGATATGTAGGTGTCGGAAAGGTAGTACGATCTCTTTGTTACTTCGTACATTTCTGCGCTAGTTAAGTCCCTCCCATTATCAGCAGCAGCTTCACGTGTAAGATCTATTATGTAATACCGACATCTACGAATCAGCATTCTATTGTTCTCTTCACGAATTTGAATTATAGCATCCACGTAATTATCTACATTTCGACGTTCCATAGTGAACGAATACCTACGTGGGATTGGTGCATTCAAATTACGTAAATCTTCAACAAGTATCTCTGACTCACGTACGCGCCGCGGCCATTCCCTTCTAACAGCTGCATAAAATTCACGTCGATCGGTTCTCCACCATTCATGGTACGTATTCAATCCTCCCAATAGCCACATCCGACCACTGTTCTTAATTTCACTTACTGCTACTTTTAATGCATTCTCCATTGCGTATAAAGCGAAATAAAATAACCTTACTCAATTATCAGTGTCTACATTGAAAAAATAAATATTTGGTAAATTTTAATAAAAAAAAAAATAAACAAAACAAATAGTAACAGTTGTTACCATAATATGAAATAAGTCTAACTGCTTGCCTATTATTAAGATAACATTTCATTATGCACATATGAAGATTAAGAGTATTCATTTTTTTTTTACGGTTATAAGAAAATAAAAGAATAAATGGATATTCACGTACCTATCTCTTAATTTGGAGATGAGAAGATTTCAAATTCAGAATGATCCGTATGCTAACTTGGGTTTTTCCTTTCCTTTTAGATCTCGCTCTCTCTGAAAGTAAATAATAATTGTTATTATGCAGTTTTGGACAAAATATATAAATGCCTCTTTAATCATTGTATATAAAAATTGTAACCATATTAAATTTGAAAATAAAAAAACAAAACAATACTAAACAATAACATGCGACTCACTACCAAATTCGAACCTTGGATTGGAATTTGCTTTCAGTGAGTTGAAAATACTTTCCAAACTCACCCACTATCTATGTTAATATATAGCATACATTGCGATGGTTCATTATTTTTTTTTTATTTGTGGATTGCACCTTTCTAGTAATTATTAGTGGCACCTTCACATGTTAAAATCACTATTGCTTTATAAGATTCTCATCATATCTATCACGTATCTATATAAAAGTATCTTCCACTCCACTGACATCTATTTTTTGTCACATATTAAAAGATAAACTTTTCAGTCATATATCCGATAATTACGTCAATTACACTTCACTTTCAATACATTCACGGGTCTGAGTGCAGGAAACTTTAGTTGTCCTATTACTGCATTTGCTTGTCCTATTACTGCATTGTACTTACTATGTCATGGCGTTTTCATGTTACAAGTCTTTTTTTGTGGACACGTGATTTTGAGTAGTTCCTGTAGGTATTTGTAAAGTGATTTCAATCCACTACTCCCTCAAATGCATTTTGAACTTCAATAACTTCTAATGTCCAAATAAACTGTAACATGATATTATATATTAGTTTTTCTTATTTTTTTTTTACTATATTACCCCTCTTACAATATAAAAGTATAAATAATTTTCAAATGGGGATTTACTTATTTATTTAAATACATATAAATAGGTAAATTTAATTATTTCCAAATAAATTTACCTATTTCTAGTTAATATATATAGGTAAATTTACTTATTTCCAAATTCGTTTATTTATTTTTAGTTTATATTTATAGGTAAATTTTCTTATTTGTTTAAAGACATATAAATAGGTAAATTTACTTATTTCCAAATAAGTTTACTTATTTATAGTTAATAAATATAGGTCAATTTACTTACATCCAAATACGTTTATTTATTTCTAGTTTATATCAATATGTAAATTTACTTATTTGTTTAAAGACATATAAATTCATATTTGCAACATGTGGGTTTTCTATCAAAAAGTCAAAAAATTTGAGAATGAAAATGAGAACTAAAACATATTTCAAAAAAAGTATAAAAAAAAGATGAGAAATAGAGGAAAATCATACCTTATGAAAGAGAAAAGTGAAATAAAATTACTATTCTTTCTAAATTATGTTTATAGGTAAATTTACTTATTTATTTAAACATATATAAATAGGTAAATTTAATTATTTCCAAATAAGTTTACTTATTTCAAGTTAATATATATAAGTAAATTTACTTATTTCCAAATACATTTATTTACTTTTAGTTTATATATATAATATAGGAAAATTTACTTGTTTGATTAAAGACATATACATAGGTAAATTTACTTATTTCCCAATAAGTTTACTTATTTATTGTTAATAAATACAGGTAAATTTAGTTACTTCCGAATACGTTTATTTATTTCTAGTTTATATAAATAGGTAAATTTACTTATTTGTTTAAAGCAATAAACGGATATATCACAATTAAAAATAAAAATTTGAATTGAATTAAATCTCAAAAACTTATCATAATGTTAGCAAAACAGTTACACTATTTAATAGGTAATAAAACTCTCCATAATATCAATTAAAGGGTAAATCTGTCATTAAATAATTAAAGTTGACTTTAGAAAATCCTGGAGGGGGTTATGGGTAAACATTATAGTGTTCTGGGCCTACTGGTATAGAATTCAATATCTAAGGGGGTCTAAATAATTTTCCCTTTTCAAATTTATATATGCCCCTCAATCATACACATATTTCCCTCAAATTTTACATAATCCCCCTCATCGAATTCAGATACTAGAATATATAAATTTATTAAGATTTACAAATTTATTTATTTCAAAGTCTATGCATCATATATGAATTCAGATACTAGAATATCTAAATTTATTAAGATTTACAAATTTATTTATTTCAAAGTATATGCATCATATATTTAATACTATCTACTAAGAATAACTTTTACATTTATTTTAAGTCATTCATTATGACCTTGATATCTTTATTCACAAAATTCCAAGACCCAATAATATATTGCCCATAATAATATTCCAACAAATATAAATTTTTTTGTATTTTATTTTTTGTTTTTTGCTAATAATGACCTTATGTAAAAAATTCACATTTAATTTCAAATTAATAATATTTTCTATGGTCCTAATTGTAAATCTTAAAATTGATTAAGTGAAATATACAAATTTTTATTTAATTATTTTTAAATTATTTAATGATTTGATAAGATCATGGTTTTTATTTTTTGACAAATTTTCCTTCTTATTTATACATTTTTAGCTATGGTTGATTTAAAATATTTTGCATCATGGTAGAAACATTTTTGAATATTAATATTTATTTTTTAATTCACATAACTATCAGTAAAATAATAATTTGAAAAATTTGAAATTGTATTTATCTATCATAATTTAAAAACTATATACTAATATTAAATTTTAATTTAATTTTAATTCATTCATTTTGACCTTTATATCTCTTCAAAGACCTAGCAATATGTTGCACATTATAAGATTCCAACAATTTTATACTCTAATCTAATGTATTTTTTTTTATTTATTTGGTTAAAATTACATTATCTAAAAAAATTCATTTAATTTCAACTTTTAATTTTTTATATACTCATATTTCTAAATCGTAAATTCGATTTAGTCAAATATACATAGATTTATTTGAAATTTAATTATATTTTTTTGCATTTCATAAGTTCATGTTATTTAATTTTTATATTTTTTCATTCATAAAATTGAAATATATTTTGCCCTCGTTCATTTTTTATAATTATATTTTGTTAGATCCATTTTGTTGATTGGTTATAATTTTTAATTTCACATAACTATCAGTATAATCTAAATTCTAAATCAAACAATTGATTTACACATACATTTGATTTACACCTAATTGTATACGCCTAATTGCAAATCATACAATTGATTTACAGAAATAGAGATAAAAAATTGATTCCACATTTATTTCAATATTTGATTTTAAAAGTTATCCTATTATCGAAAATAACCTTACCAGTATCGCTTACCAGTATCGATAATATGCCTATGCACATATTTCCTTTAAAACACCCTTATCGATAATAGGATGCTTACCAGTATCGCTTACCAGTATCGATAATATGGCTATGCCAAAATTTCGTTTAAAACACTCTTATCGATAATACATTGCAAAACCCACGCCTAGAACTACTTTTTCCACATCCCCTCTTTCACAAAATCCCATTATCGATAATACCTTGTAAAAACACTATCTCTCCCTTTCCTTCCACAACCCCTCTTTCCACGCCCCTCTTTCTCTCTCCCCATCTCTCTCTTCTGCATTCCAAAACCCATCGGAAGATCAGAACCCGCTACCCCTCTCTCTCTTTCTCTCCCTATTTCACGTCCAGACCTACAAGCGGCTCTTCTTTTGCTCCCCAGTCTCCCGGAGGAGGAGGAGGAGGAGGAGGAGGAGGAGGAGGAGGCGGCGGTGGAGGAGGAGGTGATTTTTGATTGTTTTTTTTTATCTTTGTTTCGATAACTTTCGTTGTTTGGTTGCTGAGAAAATTTAAGAGGAGAAAGTAAATTAAAATTTTGTTTTGTTGCCTATAAAGGGGAAGGAAAGAAATTAATATATTAGAATCCTATATTTTTCGACATTTTTGCCCCAGGAAAGCAACACACTCCACTCAACTGAGTCTGGTAATTCTGCATGGTTCAGCTCAGTGGAGTTTCTTGTTAATTAGAAGCCGAAACAACAGAAAAAAAATGATTTATTTGTTTAATTTTCCTCAATTTTAAGGGCAAAACTTCAAGTCTTACATTTTTCATAATACAAGACGAAATAAAACAAAACCTCCATAGAAGGAGCCTTATACAGCTACCTGGATTAGTTAAGGTGAGCTGTTCATCTCTTGCAAACCAATTCAATAAGAAATACCCGAATCATAATTTTCTTTCTAGTTAAATTTACTTATTTATAGTTAATATATATATAGGTAAATTTACTTATTTATTTAAATACATATAAATAGGTAAATACATATAAATAGTTAAATTTACCAGTATTGTAAATCATACAATTGATTTACTTATTTATGACACATCAAGTGTACATTTTTTGTTAACTTATAAGTTTAGATGAATGGAATTTCCAATTACTGCTTCTAGCTCAATAAAAAGTAGCACTCCTCGTTTGGTGTTCTTTGATGATAGTGCTGAGTGATGGAAAAAGAATGCTACAGAGATATTATGATGACAAGTATCTGCTGCAGAGCCAAAAAAAAAAACAGAGGAAATATGAACTAAATTCCTAGAGAAGCTCCTGTTCACTATAAATTTTTCAAGGCATGAATGAACCAAACATCACTTGTATTTATAGGAGACTTAGAATCAATCTACACACTTCTCTGACTGACTGTAGAAGAATTTTGTATAATTTCTGTGTTGGCAAATTGACTGAGGAATTGCACCCTGCAATTCATTTGAATCAAGTTCTAAATCAGTTAGTTGGGTAAGGTTGGCAAGCGAAGATGGAATTTGACCACTTAATTGATTCGTGTGAAGGCTTAAACAAGTAACCTTTTACAATAATGTTAAGTACAACTTAGCCTGTTATCGATAATATCGATAATAGGATAAATTTCACAATAATTTTACGTCCAAATTTGCCTGTTATCGATAAAAGGACGTGCTATGGTTATATTTCGATATGCCTAGTAAAATGTTTTATGTGTGTTTGATTCGATAATTCTCTGTGTGTGCTTCATTGCCTTGCTTAAACATGTGTATTTGGCCCTGTAAGTTAGCATGGACAATTCATTGATTTTAAAAATTCCATTTACTAATTTTTAAATTCTATTACACAAACTATCCTGTTATCGATAATTCGATGCATCTGTAAGAAGTGCTCCAACTTACATCGGAACGTATGGCTTATTTTCAGTATAATTATATGCAATTTGTGTCACTCATTTTTTTTGTGGTCATTTTCAGACAGCATGGCTAGAATTAGGCAATCCGAAGAGTTGCTGGCTGCATTGAAAGCAAGACAAGCGAAAGAAGATAAAGAGAAGGCTCAACAAGAAGCGAAAGCAAAGGCAGCTGAAAAGGAAAGGAAAAAGGCAGTGACTGTGGCAAGACAGGCACAGCTGAAGGGTAAGAGTACACAGAAACGTAAAAAATCTCCAGGCACTGAGAAAGGGATTTCCATTCCTGCACCCACAAGCCAAACTCCTACAAAAAAAGCTAAATTGACATATAAGGACAAAGGCAAAGTGAAATTAGCTAAACCCGCATCTGATGATTCCGATTCTGATTCACCTTTGGGGCCTCAATCAGGTGATATATCGGGTGCTCCGAGTCAGCAACTATTGGAACAGGTTGAACCAGTCGTTGAAGTCCCAAGCTTGGATGCACGCATTCGTCATGCGCCTAAAAAGCCAAAACAGTCATGGGAGGAATTGTTAAAAGGGAAGGGCTTCAAATCTGAGAGGTTTATTAAGGCCAGTGCTTTTAACCATGAGAGCGAAGTTATAAAAGTGCTAACGAAGAGGGGATTGGGTGTATGGATGAGCAAAGGAAAAGGGTACAAGTCGGGAGTAGTGCGCAAATTTTATTCAGTTGCAATGAAGGATGACACTTCAGATACTCTTACAGCCCGAATGAGCAAAAAAAATACAGTTAAGGTAACTCCCGATTTAATAGCTAAGTTTTTGAATATTGAGCGACCTTCTGCAAATGAAATTCAATATCCTCACATTAATTTTAAAAGTCCTGGAAGGCCTGATACAATGAGGATCATCTTTAGTACTCCCGTTCCTCCAAAAGATGATGGTTCTACGTACCCAATTGGATACATGTCTCCAGAGTTTGCCACAATAAATAAACTCATCCATTATAATCTTTACTGTCGAGGTTGTGAGGGTGCACCAAAACAGGCAGAAGTCGATCTTTTGATTCACTTTATGGGGGATGCTGTTATTGATGTAGCTTCATTGATTTTTGATGATATTGTACAATTTATTTGTGAGAGATCCAATCGTCTCATCCCGTTCCCTCAGTTGATTACTCAGCTATGTATTGATCAGAGGGTGATATCTGCAGAGTCATACAGTTTTGGTGAGGGAGGTATAAATCCAGTTTCTTCTTCTATGAGACCTATGGCTAGGGCTGAGGATGCTCCTTCCACACATGCAACACATGGAATGAAGAGCCGTCATACATCATCTACCAGTGCACCGCAGGCAGCACCGTGTGAGGCTCCTATTATGGATACGTTGCATGCCATCCAATCTCAGTTAAATTCACATGAGGAGAGAATGAAAAATTTTGAGACATCAGTTTACACTGACTTGCAGACTTTGCACGCTCAGACAGCACCGTCTGACCCATCTATTATTGATATGTTGCGTGCCATTCAATCTCAGTTGAATTCTCATGAGGAAAGAATTAAAATTTTTGAGAGTAGAGTATACAATGATATGCAGACTTTGGATGGCCATATTCGGCGTATTTTGCGGCGGCAAGAATTTCAGTGGACTATGCAACTTATTCAGCAAGACAGAATGACACAGATGGCTGAAAGGTTTCGTGCAACACCTTTCCCTCCGATACCTCCTGAGTATTGGACAGAGTTCGGTTACCCTTCACCACCCACCGAAGGTAATGAAAATGACGCTGAGGATGTTGTTCTACATAAGGATGCTGCTACTTCTTCTGCTACTACTTCGGGAAAAGCTAAGGATCTCAATGTAGACGATAGAAATGTAGCCAATGCTACACCACCTAAATGAACTATCATAACTTAATTATAATATTTTTGTTATTTCTATATGTTATATTTGGTGTGTTTTTGAACAATTTAATTTTAATATTAGGTTGTTATGATTAAAATATATAGACACAAACGAGTAACTAATTTTCCGATATATAGGTACGCAAATTTATAGTAATATTACTTCATAGAATTAACTTTACATTCCATGCGATGATATGAGGTTTGCAAAAAAATACATAAAGTAATCACACAAAATGTTGGAAATTAGCAAAAAGATAAGTTCACTGATGTTGACTATTCCAACACAAAAAAAAAAAACAAAAAAGTACGTGATTTTAAATAAAAACTATTAAAAAGTCTCAGGAGACTTTTCGTGCATCTATTACGACGGTATCATTATATAAGTTAACCCAACATGATGATTGCGCAAACGTTCAAATTTCCTCGCTACATTCTTCGTCAGTGTCCGGAGCGAATGCAGCGCCAATATCACCGCCATTGTCATCATCTGAATCATCTTTCTGTGAATCGACATCAGATTCAGTTCCGCAAATATTCGTCAAAGACTCAACAGCTTCATGAACCTCTTTATATAGAAGAGCGCGGGCATTTTTTTCGCGCTCCAACTGAACCTGAACTCTGTGCTTATCCATAACTGAAGCCACTAGCGAGGATTCTGAAGCGTCTAACTTATTCTCCAGCTCCTCGATAAGTTTGTCTTTTTCTTCAAGCAATTGTCGAAGTTCTCCCTCCTAAAATGACATAAAATATTACCTATATATTTAAAATATATATTAAATATAACTTGTATTCAACATGCAAACGACTCTATGCTTATTCGTCATTTACGTGCATGCAACCATGCAAAGCACAATATACTAACTATTTTTTGGACATAAATATAACTTTCATTAAACATACTTTTGGCATTGAAAGAAACATATTCTAGGTCTTAAATGACTTTCCCATACAAACATGCATGTAACCGAATATACTGTCAACTTAGTTATGGAGTTACAATGAGGATGTTTATGTACATATACCGTTGTAGCATTTGGCTCAATTTTCTGTCTTTTGGCGGATCGACCATCGGAAGACTTAGGTGAACCCGACATAGGTATTCTTAACACGGCTCGTTGTAAAAGTGTTTAGTAGTATCAGTAAGAATTACAAAAAACAACTGTAAGTTTTTAGTACTACGAGTAAGAATTGACAAAGAAGTAGCAACAGATGAGTTGCTACTTATAGCCAACATTTTGCAATACATCCCAAATTAGGTAGTTGAATGCATTAACTGTAGTTTTACAAGTGCATTAATATGTCTAAAATGAATTTTCAAATATTCATCATTTCACCTTCATAAATGATTGTAGGTGGAGATATATTTTAATAAAAAAAAATCTTCTATGCATATTCTCCTTTAGAAGATTTTGATACGTGGTGGTGCTAAAGGTACTTTCATATCGAGTAGATTTGGTGGGAGTAGATTTGGTGGGAGACTTCATATCGATAATGAACTGTGAAATGTGTTAGATGAGGTGTCAAATAGTTCAATAAATATTGATACTGTATATGATCAAAATTGAGTGTCAGAGTAGATTTGGATATACATTTCAAAATCTTCATTTCATATTCATAATATATTTCAACTTCAGATGTTAAAAGTAAAAGTCATTTCAGTACAGAGACAGTGACATATTTAAATAAAGACGGTACGAGTACAGTTGGTGGGATACTTCATATCGATACTTAATTCTCATATGTGTTAGAGGAGGTGTAAAAAGGTTCAATAAATTTTGAGACTGTAGAGGATCAAAATTATTTGTCGGTGTAGATTTGGATATAATTATGAATATCTACATTGTCTATTCAGAATGGAAAAGGACAAGATGTTAAAAGACCTTTCAATAAATAGATAGTGACATCTTTCAACAATGTCGGGCGGAGTAGATTGTGTTGAAGATTTCATATAGAATTTGAAGTGAGAAATGAAAATGAGTTGAAGGGTTCAAAAATCACAATAAATTTGTTTACCAGAAATACCTTGAATATTTTTCAGTTGGAGTAGATATAGGTATTGATTTCATATTAATAAACAATTCCAACACAGTTTGTGTACCATTGGTGAAAAAAAGTAAAATTAAAAATGAGAGGCGTCACATGACCTTAAAATATTAGTGTAGGAGTAGTATGTGTTAATAGGACTTTCAATAAAGAGACACCGACTTAGTCAAAGATTAGTATGTGTTGGTCTTCAAGTGCACATTAAAGAGAAAATTCACTTTTTTAATATGTGTTGCTCTGACACTAATATTGTTACTTGTTTGACTTTTCCAACACAGTGTACTTCATCAATTGTAACTTAAATTGACAATTGCGTGCGTACGTTAAAGGCCATTAACTCAATGGATTCACGTGCACATGCATTGCATATGAAGATAACACATTGTGCCAATACAGAACTCGTCAGTTAGTATTACATGTGCCATTGCATGCAATAACTGGGATTCTATCAAACAAGTAAGCTACTTCATAAGCTCGCAAAAGAATTGCAAATCAGTCGTTAATAACGAATCGGGTAAGATATACAGTTATAATTTGTTTACTTTGCTGTTTCGATAATATATATTATATTTAAATTTGATACTAAGTTTAGGAAATTTTCAATTACAACATGTTTATGTTTAAAATAACAGTAGAGCAATTTTCTATCTTATAGTTCAATGCATATCAATTTTCAATATATTACGTAAATTTTGGAAAACAAAATTGGTTTTCATAACAGGATCCAGAAATTTTACTATACAGGTAAGTAGAGGGCATGATGGCTGAAGATTCATTAGAACCTAAAGTCGGGCAAGAGTTTTTGAATATTCAAGAGGCGTATGATTTCTACAATAAGTATGCTCACAGTGCAGGTTTTAGTGCAAGGATGTCATCTAGTAAAAAGCGGAAAGATACGGATGAGACAGTTTGGAAGGCTTTTGTTTGCTCCAAGCAAGGGGAAACAGATAACACATACCACAACGAAATAGGAAGTTCAAATACTCAACGAAATAGGGGTGGTACAAGAGTCGGTTGCAAAGCTAAGATGACAGTAGTTAAATCACACGGACGTGAAGTTTGGTCAGTTAGTATGTTTACAAAAGAACACAATCATGATGAACTTGCAACCCCCAAGAAAGTGCAGTTTCTACGATCCCACCGAAAAGTATCTGAGGCAAATAAAAATTTGTCAAGTTTGCTTTCACTTGCGAATATCCCACCTAGTCAAAGATTTTCAATAATGGAAATTGAAGCTGGAGGAATACAAAATATGGGTTGCACAGAGCGGGATATGCTTAACCATAGTCAGGATGTGAGGGAAGAGATGAAAGGTCATGATGCTGATACAGTGAATGAATTTTTCTTGGGCGAGCAAGAAAAAAATCCGGCATTTCGCTTTGTGATCGACACTGACAATGAGAACAGGTTGCGGCGATGTTTCTGGGCAGACGGAGAAGCTCGGCGTTCCTATGCTAATTTTGGCGACGTTGTTGTTTTTGACACGACATATAACACTAATAAATATAGTATGATTTTTGCTCCTTTTATTGGCGTAAATCATCATGGACAATCAATTGTATTTGGTTCAGCATTCCTAAGTGATGAGACAGTTGAATCCTTCATATGGCTTTTCACGTCATGGTTGTCTGCTATGCCTAGTGCCGCACCTAAAGTAATAATAACCGATCAAGACCTCGCGATTTCGAAGGCCATCCGCATTTCGATGCCACAGACATTCCATCGTCTTTGTATATGGCATATTACGTCCAAATTTTCTGATAAGATAGGGGTCGCAGCTCACATCCAATATTGGAAAATTTTTGAAAAGAGTATTTGGGCCTCCGACACCCCAAATGAATTTGAGGAGAGTTGGCATAATGCTATTGCAGCAAGTGGTTTGGTAGACCATGATTGGCTTTTGTCGCTATATGCGATTCGCAATAGTTGGGTGCCCGCGTATGTGAAAAGCATATTCTCATGTGGAATGTCGAGCAGTCAGAGAGCTGAAAGCGCACATGCATTCTTCAAAAGGTGTATTTCAAAGAACCACTCGTTGATGGAGTTCATTACACGGTATAACCGTGCAATTGGACATCAGAGGCATAAAGAGTTACTGGCTGACCACATCGACATCAATGAAAGTCCACGGCTTCAAACTCGGTTTCCATGCGAAAGACAAATGGCAGGTATATATACCAAGTCAAATTTTCTTGCATTTCAGGCTCAACTAATCGAAAGTCAATCGTTGTTCATGCGTGATGCGGAAGTTCCAATAAACATGAAGCAGGTGTATAAAGTTTATGATGCCCTAAATGAAAGTGCAAAGGTTCGCTATATCGTGAATGACAGAGAGGGAGATAATGTTTCATGCAGCTGTAAATCATTTGAGTTTAGAGGAATTCCATGCAGCCACATCATTTTATTTCTGCGAAGCTTTCAAGTGGCGCTTATCCCAACCCAGTACATTTTGCATCGTTTGACTAAAGATGCTAAAGCTGGACGTGTAATTGACGATCTTGGGGTTGAAGTGACTGATGTTTTTGACAAAGCTTTGCTTACAAGGCATAATAAGTTAGCCCAAAAGTCGAGTAAATTGATCGATGCAGCTTCGCTATCAATTGAGGGAACGGAGTTTGTGTGTACTGCATTTGATAATATGAATATAACTATTCATGATCAGAATAAAGCAAGAGGATTCATTGGATATAATTATGGAGAACAACATATGCTAAACAAAGATAGTAATACAATACTAGATCCAATGAAAGCGAAGTCCAAAGGTTCAGGGAGAAGATTGAAAGCTGGTAAAGAGAAGCGTATACCGAAGGCCAGAAAATGCAATGCATGTGGCCTAAGAGGCGTCACGCATGACAAAAGAAATTGTCCGAATATGCCTAGTCGGTTAGTACATTTACAAAAATATTAGTTTATAACAGCAACCTTTTCAATATGTACTGTCGACTATATATATATTAATTATTATATGGATAAATCTGGAAATATACCGCTATTAATGAATGACAAATTGTTCTTCTTGTGCTTAGGTCATTTAGGAACGAACAGAATAATCTTTCAACCAATTCTGAAGATTCGAACTTTACCCCACTTGGTGGTAAGCTCCATCCCTAATTACTAATAAATTTGATAAGTTATATATAATCGGGACGATAAAAAAATAAATCCTTAATGTTGACATGGACAATCGAATTATTAATTTTGATATTTTATTATTTTTATTTTGCAGATGACAATTGTACAGGATTGGAATTTGATGGAAACTTCTAAATGGAGCGAGCAACGTTCTGAGTGATTACTTGAAATTGAGATGTGGACTATTGGTGGTAATTTGGCAGCTCTATATAATAGGACTAATTTGTGAGTGTTTACTTGATGAATTAATATTACAATAGATTATAACTATTCTGACAATCAGTTATATGTGTAATTTAGTTTAATGCATGCCTTGACAAGTTGCATTATGGATATTATTATTTATAAAAATATTATCGATAATTGGAAACCAAAAAATCGATAATGAATTCTGTCGTTGAGAGAGACAGTGATAAAATGCTAGCAAAACACTTCAGAGGTCGATGAGAGAGGGAAAACTTATTTCCAAAATTTGTATTAAATTATTTCCCAACATAACATAATATAGATTTCTCTCACAACCAACAAAAACTGCATTGAGAAAGAGTAAATGTTAATCACACCAATCGACACACGCTCCTTTCGGGATTGGTGGAGTCCTTACTAGCGATATGCAGGGGTGGGCATAGAAAGCATTAGCGAAATAATAACGTATAAAGCGAAGTAAAATTTAGTTATTGAGGAATGATTGTTTTATTTTTGATTCATTAATTGAATTATTAAAAAATTTAAGTAACACAATCACAATATGCTTATGTCAGTCTTGAATGTAAATAGTAACTTATTTAAAATAAGGGCGAAGATTTAAAATATATGTCCGAGTTGCAAAAAGAGACATTTATTTCTAGTGTTGAAGCCTAACATCATTCATTCGCATCTTTATTACGTAAATTTAAATTATTCATACTGCTTAGAAGAGAGTCACAAAAATTCACAACTCTTTCAGACGCATAACGCTCCATCTCTATTCTACTGTGCAAGTCATCCAACGTGTTAGATGAGCTAGAAGAACCTACAGTTGAATCAGATTTATGGTCTCCTTGGATGCTTGATGAATGGGCCAACTGAGTAGGAAGCCATTTGATGAACCCACAACCGTTGGAGCGTTCATTACTCTGAAAATTAAAGTCATTTAAAATACTGATTCGTAGATTTGGCAAATAAATTATATATGTATGGTGTAATTTAGTAACTTACATGCGCTTGAGGACATATCCAAAAACGACGACCGATGTTACTACCTCGTCTAGCGGTTAATACATTGCATTGGCCACTTCCGCATGGACACAGTTGCAATTCGTCGACCCACAAGAAGTACTCGCACGAAATTGGGGTTGAATTATCCGTTTTGTTAAACTGAATAAGTAGATAGTTAATATCGTAGCCGCACATCCTTAAAATTCAAAGAATGGAAAATGATAAATATAAATTTGACTATTTAATACCCAGAAAGGACATCGGTAGAATTCACGTCCAGGATTTTTTGTTGTGTTTGATGTGCTTCTCACACAAGGGCCCCGTCCGCACCGGCAAATGATACCAACCATCGATTAGGCTACTAAAATAGCATGTATACCTTAAGTTAATATGAAAATTAAGTGTATTCAATTTTTAATACGGTAAAAAAAAATTATTAAACGATATGCACATATGTATCTCTTCATTGTCAATTTGCGATGCTTACTCCTGAATTTTAAGCAACGTATTTGAATATGTTAAATTATGTATTAATTCTCACTCTCAAGCAACTATCTGAAATGTCATGATAGCAGGTACTATAGAGATTTTCACGAAATACATAAATGCATAAATGAATCTTTAACCATATTTATATCAAATTTGAAAGCATTTTTTTTAAAATTATAATATTAAATATTAAGAGCAAACAATATCATACTACTCACTTGCAACAAATACATCAATTCATCTTTAACCATTTTTAATCAAAATTGAAACCATTTTTGTAAAAATTTTAATTTTAAATATAAAGACCAAACAATAACATAATACTCACTTGCAACTTCAATAACCTTTGGCTTCGGTATTGCATTCAGTGATTTGGAAAAATTCACTCCCTATGTGTGTCAATATATACCATACATGAGTGAAAAAAATTTATGCCCTCAAGCCTATACCTATCTAGTAAGTATTACTAGCAAGTTCACATGTTGCTACCACTGCTGCTTTCAGAGATTTCCATCACATCTATATTATATAAACATGATATATCAAAGTATATTGTACTTCACTAGATTACAAACCAAGTTGTATGTCATTGTATATGACAAAATTTTTTTTGATATCTGCAATATTCTCGGGTGGAATACATTAGCCTTTAAATGCATTCACGGGTATGAATGCATGACAAGTAGCTTTCATGTTACATAGCTTACTGTTTACACGTGATTTTTAAGAGATCTTCTGGGTATTTGTAAAGTGAAATCAATCCACAAGTCCATCAAACTGTTTTCAACTTTAATCACTTTTAATGTCGAAATAAACTGTTTGTTTTTATAACAACTTTGAAATTTTTTTTACTATAATACCCCTCGTAGGATATAAAATTTAAAATATTTTCCATGTTTATATATACTCCTCAATCATACACATAATTCCCAAAAATATTACATAAACCCCCCATCCAATTCAGATACTATAATAAAAGACAAATTATAAAGATTTCTTAGTTTTATATATATTTGAAAGTGTGTGCGTTATAATTTTAAAACTATCTATGGCAAAAATGAATGACTTATTTTATTGTAACTCATTCATTATGATTTTCATACCTATATTCACTATATTCCAAGCCCCAGTAATATGTTACCCATTATAATATTCTAACAATTATCAATTTTTACATATTATTGGTTTTTGTTTTCTTGGTTTTTTTTTTTATTACATTATGTAAATAAAGCATTTAATATCAACTTTTAAATTATTTGTAGGCTCCTAATTGTAAAACATACAATTAATTAAGTCAAATAGAGAAATATATATTATAATTTTATTAATATTATTTTTGGATATTATAAGTTCATGTTTATTTTTTTAATTTATCCTTCATATTTAAATATATTTAGGTAGGGTTGATTTTATATAATTTGAATCGTGATAGAAACAATTGTAATATTTTTGTACATTTTTAAATTTACATAACTAACACTAAAATCTTAACCAAATAAGAAACAATTAGTAAAACTAAATAGGTAATATAATTTTATAATAAAATTTAAATATATATAAAAAAAAATATTTATCTATATTTGTTTAGGTAGATTATTAATGGTTAAAAATAAATATAAAATTGAGAGCATGATTTGATTTGAGTTTAGTTTAGATGAACTTATGGGATATGAAACAATTGTAATATATTTATCTCTCTAACTCTTTAATAATATCCTATTTCTAATTTTATATCCCATAAAACATAATATGGGTACATGGTCTAGTGTTTATACATGAAATCTTTTCATCCTGAGGGAAGCATTAACGATAATTAATTGGATATAAAATATTTGGATTCCATTGATGCTGGGCTGAGTGAAGAACCCGTACAATAGTATTATCGAATAATTTGTATTTTCAATTTTCGATAATTGCATGCAATTCTAACGCCAATTATTATTATCGATAATAATAAATAGAAATATCGATAATAGCATTGAAAATCACCACCTTTTATCAATATCACAGTTTTGGGGAATGGAGTTGGCTAGAAAATAGAATATAATGAAAAATGGTTAATTCAAATTATCATATTTACGTGCTTAATGCTTTCAATATGACGAGTAATGCATATGGATAATATAATAAGTGCATCTACAAATATTATAATTTTTGGCTAATTTTTATATCCTCAATTTTCATATTTCTCATTCCATTATTAATCTTGCATGCATATGACGGGTTTTAATTTAAAAATAGTTAATGATGTGTCCAAGAACAATAATTTAATGGTTTTAATTTAAATTGTATTTAATTCCTCAACTAAAAATTAGTTCAATATATATTATATATTACTTTTTTTTATTTAACTCATTAATTTAAAATCATTTTATTTTATATATATTTCTGTAATTTTAGTATGAAATAATTATAAGTATTAACGATGAATGAAGCCCAATTATCGATAATGCTAAGGAGATTAACGGGGGCCAATTATCGATATTGCTGAGGAAGTGAGGAGAGTAACCGTATCGGTCCATTATCGATAATTATCGATAATGCTCAGGACATGTACCGTGGTAAAGGCTTAGAGATAAAAGGTTGTGTTAGTTTTGGAAAATATTTCTCAAACTAACCTACTTTTCATTTCCCACTTAACCGACAACCTGCAGTCGTTCAGACGTTACTTTTAATCAGAGCCGTTTCTTCAAACTGATTTTGGGATTGACGGAGTCGCTCATGAGCGACGTCCCTCAGGATATCCAATTCGTATATATATATATATATATATATATATATATATATATATATATATATTAGGATCATCCAAACAATAATAATTTTAATTTTCAAGTATATATTGAATTTCTGAGAGTTTACAACTCTCGAAAATTAAATTATATATTGAATTCCTAAGAGTTTACAATTCTCGAAAATTAAATTCTCACCAAACAAACAGATCCAGTGTTCAAGAGTTTTAATGAATATATGAATTGAGAAGTGATCATACATGTGTGACGTGTCCAAGAATTAGTCGGGCCATAACCAAAAACATAAAGTTAAAATCTTTTTGTGTCATTTCATATTCTCTCTCGTGAAGATGCTTCTAAAAATTACTTTAAATTATACTCCCTCTCAAGTATTTTAAGCTTTTTGAAGTTAGAAAACAAAAAAAACAAAAACAATTCAGAGATAGAACCATAGAAACCCATAATTTAGATATTACAGAGGAAGTGAGTGGTACACTCAATGTTGGTAGTAATCCATTGATTACAAAAACAGAACTGCACTGTATGTCTTAATTCCCACCACTGTGATTAGGTGGGTGGTACACACAGGGTTTGTCACTATTAATTCGTACAAAATAAATTAAAAAAAAAAAAAAAGTTAGAATTAAATCTGGCTGGCTTGAGCTAAAGCTAGCAGATAATGACTACAATTTGAGCTCAAGCTGCTTTGATGATGATGGAGATTCCAGGTCAAGCCCTGAATTGTTCTCCTCAGGCTTGGGAGGAATTGAGGGGTGGTTTACTTGGTATGGTGCTTTTGAGGCTGCCCTGTAAAAAAATAAAAACACAGCAAAAAATATTATTAGATCAGAATATCAGATTAATTGAAAACAAAAACTATTTTGAGAAATTTCCAAAATTATTGCTCAAATGATGTGATCTCAAATGCTGTAAATTCAAAACATCTCATGGTGATTAAAAATGTAATTGACGTTAACTAAAGTGGCACCTAATTTCTATATATGGGTCCACAACTTATGATTACTTCTAGCATATGGAAAAAATGGGGTGGGGCGGTGCCGTCTCCCTTTGATTTCAAATTTGAAAAATGATTATCATCCCCCGCTGCCCCCTTTCTATCCTTCACAGGGGATTCGGGGTGGATTTGTTTCCCTTTCATTACAAATTGAAAGATTATTACCATTTCAATTATTTCATGAGTTGGGATCAGGCCCTTATCACGGTCTAGAGATGGGAATAGAGATTGCCATCTCTTCATTCCCTTGTGCCATTAGTTTTAAAACTGCTACTATCTCATCTATTTTGAAAAATTATAAGGCGTGACAAATATATATATATATATATATATATATATATGCTTCCTATACTCAAATAACCTTACATTTATTTTTTTTAAAAAGTTATAAGAAGCCGCGATGCATATCCATATGATGAGTTATGTTCTACTCAGCACATGCGGACTTAGTCTAAATCAGCAAACGTTTAAATGGTCATTAGAATACTCAACTAGCCTAAATCATTACTCAAATGAGCGAGATGTAGCGGTCACTTCAGCTTTTTTTAGGACAAGAATTTTTTTTTAAAGAGCCATTTTTTACCTGTCTTTTCTCTTCTCAAAGAACCGATGAAGTGAAGCTCTCCCTATCTGTCTTACGTGTCTTACAAATCTCATATCTGTAATAACAAATTAACAGAAAATAGTCAATATTTATAGCTCTTGAGATCCTTCATTGACAAATTATCCTATAATTATTTATGTATTACTATATAAATGACAAAAGCAATCACCTGCAGAATGATCAATAGCTTGAGGTTGGTGTTGAAGCCGTTCTTGGGTAGAATTAGTTCCAGATGTGGGAATGATATTATTATTATTCGAGGCAGAAGCAACAAAGCTGCCGGAATTAATTCTGTCTCTGCCGGAAGTAGAAAGAAATCCGCTAGAATTATTAGAACTTCCCTTGCTAGCTAAGGCCATTATCTCCTTCGCCTTCTCCGCCGGAAAATCGTTGAATACCGACACTTGTCCGCCGTAAAATATTGTCATTTGTGCACTATCAGGCTCCGACACCACCGTTTTCCTGCAAATCAGGGAAAAAAATTAATTAAAAAAGAAAATTCTGTTAAAGGGCTGTAGCTGTTATGTACGCGCGTGCATGAAATCCTTTTTTTTTTTTTGGCCCTTTGTATCATTGTATGGCCTTCAAAACTATTAGAATACCAATTAATGCATTCGTTAATTTTCAGAGCCAATAGACTAATAGTGGGTTGTTTCAGTAATTTTATATTTCATATTTTTTCATGCATATATAATGGAGCTGAAGAGAGGTTAACTACACACCTGAAATCAGTCCGGCTGCCGGCATCTTCGACGGAACTGGAAGAACCAAAGCTGGCAAACTGTGGGAAGAAATCCATGGATTTCAAATTGGGTGATGCGACAGCGTTTTGTCTCGAAGTCTCGCCGGATTTTTCCATCTTTGGCTGTAATAAGTTCATTGTTGTTGCCGATGGCCGAAACGTTTCGGTTTTTTCTGAAACATTTGAAGAAGAAAAAAATGTTACATTTTATTTTAATCTGAAACAATTCTATGAATTAAAAAACAATTTTTAAGAACTTTTATATATAAAATTATTGTAAAAAATACATAAGAAAATTCTTTTGTGATGGTAAATTATCACAATAAAACGACCATCCGATTGATCATGTTTTTAAAAAATACTTTCCAAAAAATACAATTCTTTAAAAATGATAATATATATATATATAAGAACATGTCTCGTACTTTTTTAAGAGAAAACATAAAACAAAATTAAGAACCTCGTTTTGCTGTCTCCGTTTTCAGAAATATTTTCAAAAACGTAAATAATTCCTAATATGTTTTTGCCTTGTTTTTTTATATTTTTTATGACTATTTATTCTGCTTCCGAATATGAAATTTCCTGGAAAGCACGCCTACATAAGTATATATAACTACCAAAAAAACTAAAATGTTTAGCAGTTCCAAATAGAAAATAAAAATAAAAAATAAGTTAGATAATTTCTAAGTAACAAACAAAACACCAATCTTGAACATCTGATGGAAAAATCTAGTCTAATTTTTACAAAAAAAAAAAAAAAAAATCCTCATCTGATATATACGGAAAGGCAAAATTTTCTTGATGGAAGAAATGAGAGAGAGAGAGATTGTACCTTTGGTTTCAATCTTGCCGGTCATTTCAAGGCTTAAATCTCCAAAACTTCCCTTCACCTTCAAATACTGACTCAACAAGCTACACGTCTGTGCAAAATTCGATCTATCCGTCGCCCTACCGGACTTCCGGCCGGCGAACATCTCAGTTTCCGACATATCCGGCGAATTAAACATGACTTTTTCAGAATAAAACCTCACGATTCTTCACGAAATGTAGATCTAACCAATTATGCAAATACAAGTTTCGATCTTTTGAATTCTTTGAGTAAATCTATGATTGTTCTACTTTAGGAGATACTGGTCAGGAGGGGAGCAGACATGCGGAATATAAATGGAAGGAAACTTCGTAGCTAGTGCTTTGAACCTGCTATGAGCTGTCTTTCTCTTTCTCTCTCTAGAAAAATTATACTATTAATTAAAGCACGTGTTTTTTGAGTTTGGAAAAAGGAGTGGAAAAGACAGCAATTTCAAAACAGTGGGTTGAATATAAAATTCACAAGGTGGAAAAGAGACAAGGTTCTGTCCGTTCGGACTTCACAAATGGTCTTAAAGTTTGGATAGATTTACGGGAATGACATTGCGCTCTTGACCAGGCACCTTTGGTGAGATAGTGATAAGTATGGTCGCGTACATGACAACTTTTATGCTTCTTGCTGTCTCACCGTCCGATTGATAAACATCAGGCTATAGAATGTGATATTGCACGTGTTAGAGCTCAGATGACATTTTTCTTATGAATCTTACTAACATGAATGTTATTATTATAAAGGGTTGATTTATTATTGACACTCCCTTTCTTTTTATCAATAAAATATTTAAACAATAAACATAACTAATTTTCAAATACGAACAAAATCATCTTGACTATAAGTTAGTTAAAATTGAAAAATTGTTCATTGAATATTTTTAATTTTTTAATAAAGATATATTTCAATCCCTGGTTAGATTAGTCCATTTCACGCTAAAAGAGAATTAAATAGAAATGGTTATAATCGAAATTAAAATCTTCATCCATAATTTTTATCAAATGAACCAACCACAACTCACAATTAATTCTGCAAAAAAATTTGAATTTAAAATCCTCGACGATATGAGACAGGATACACCATTTTATCATGTGATGATAATAAAACTATGCGATTGAATGAATGATGAACTCACCAATCAATCACGTGAATACTAATAACTATTTTTGTGGCAAAGAATTATTGGCTCCAGTCAATGAGGAAGAGTACGGTAGTGCAGACGCTAGAAGATAATAACTCTGGAGATGCAAACCGGACGGTGGTGTAGGAGGGTTCGTGGAAAACAATTGCGTGATTCTGACGGTGATGTAATTTTAGGGGCAGTTTCGTAATTTCAAGTTTTAGAGGTCCACTTCTGATCACTGACGGAGTCAGCTCTCTAACAGAGTTGAGTTGAGTTGAGTGGGGGTTTAATAAGTTGGAGTAGTTGCGTTTACGTGCCGACATGACCGACAGCCGGGAGGGCCCACGTGGCTCCAATTAAAATAGCGAACGTCCAATTCACGTTTCTTCGGTTTTTGGGACTTTTATTAACCACGTGATAAACATTTTTAGGTGCAATTCGGGTTATTGAATCTTGGTACAGTTAAGCAACTATTGGGGCCTATAGATAGGATTATTGCACCGATGTCGGTCAACCCACTGTCTCAATTGAGTATGAATTCCAATCTTGGACTTGGGTATGCTTAATAAAGAAAAAAATATAAACAAACAGAGGATCGACATCATGTCATGTCATCCAAATACATCAAAAAATCTAAACAGTACTAATATTCTTATCCATCCCACTTGCACCATTCGTAAAATTCACATGCCTACACTTCCTATATTTTTGCCAAGACATGCCTACACTTTCATTGCGCGGAATTATTCCATGTATCTACATCACTATCTGATACTTGTGTCGACGAATGTGGCCTTCTTTTTCACTTGCCTAGTTTAATTTTGTTGTTAGGAGGCAAAAACTAAGTACACCGTTAAGGTTTTAGAGGTCGCAATACATGAATATGAATCCTCTGCTTGAACTTGGATATGCTTGAGTGATGTGTCATGATCTGAATGCATTGTTTTTCACTTTGGTTATATACAGATTATTCAGATCATGACACATTATCCAAGTACCAAGTAAACCCAAGCAGGGGATCCTCATTCGCAATACATTATCACTTTTAACAATCAAATATCCACATCAATTAAGATAGGTTCAACATTTTGAAAAAAAAAATACTCTTGAAAATAAATGTTTTAAAAGAAAATTGTATGAATGATTGGATCGTGAAAAATGATGACATGTCGAGATCTTGGATATCTTAACACAATATTTAATTTTTGCCTCTTAACAACAAAACCAAACTTTCCACACTTGCCTAGTTTAGTTTTAAAATTCATGTAATGTGAAAATAGGAGAGAGCTCATCTTTAAAGTAATGAGGACAGATGTGAATTGCGGGACAACTTTCTAACGACGAGAAAAACGGACCGAGTAGATTTGCATGAAAAGCAGCAATATTTATTTGAAAACCCATCAATCAACCCTTGCCTTTTGATGTATTTGCATAAATGGCCAACACGTCACCGGTTATTATTCTCTTCCTGTTTTTTTTTTTTTTTTTTAGGTAAGTTACCGGTTAGTATTCAATCCCACCAAACAAAAGTAACTCAGTAATAATATTTTAGGTGGATTGGGCAAACGTAGTTGTCCATGACCCAGCGGACTTTGGTTTGGTGGGTTGGGCAAATGTAGTTGTCCATGACAAAGTTGACTTTGATTTGGCTGCTGTGTGAATATTGTGTGGCTCAGCAGTTATTTGATTTTTTTGGTCAATGTAAATTAGGTATTTTGAAAAATTGGCCGTTGGATTGAATATTATTCCTATGTAAGACAGGCATGCCAAAAATCACAGTGATTTGACAGTCGATTTATGAGATACAGACTGAAAAATTTCAACAGTCTGTATTTGATATATAGTTCATTAAAATTTTTCACAATCTGTATCTCATAAATGGATGATCAGATCGCTGTAATTTTTGGCATGCTTATCATACATAGGAATAATATTCAATTCAACGGTCAGTTTTTTTGAAACACGTGATTTACATTGGCCAAAAGGCCAAATGGCTGCTGAGCCGCACCACACTTGCTCAGCAGCCAAACCAAGCCCGACACAGCGCACCGTCCAATTATCTATAAATTCTTAATTAATTTCTAAAAAAAGTCACTAATAATCCATCCTCTATGATGCACCTGTGCTTATTGAATCTCAACAGCATTATTATTGGATAGAAGATTTTTCAGAGATTTTACATGTAAAACTTCGCGATAAGATACCAGGTGATCAAAATACCAGTACTTATCAAAATTTGATATTTTTTTTCTCATTCAACAACATTTTGATTGAAATTCTCTATTAACTTTAGTCATTACATGTGAGTCCGTACGAGCTCTTTCATAAGGGATAATATAGTTTGAAGCCCAAACTACATGTCCTATAGTTGATAAAGGATATTTCAAAGTTTTAATTTAGGTGTAAAATTTAATGATAGAATGTTAAATAATTCGAATACATGTTCTAATCAAGGTTTCATATCATCTCCCATCTAATAGTATGTGTTTGATTGAAATTGTTAGTTAGTTTTGGCCAAAACATGTGTACCAATGTTAATACATTTCATTATAATAAATTTGTTGGCGTAGTAGTGTACGTGTTTTAAATTATGTGTCTATAATACCAAAATAAAGACGAGAACTCATGAAAAGAATAATGAGGACACCCTCATATTGCACAAACTCTTAAATTAATTATTATATTTTTATCGACCCACCACAAGATGATTCCTCCTCTTGACTATATATACAAAATAATCAGAATTAAAACGTGAAGTTGGTTGATAAGACCCATAGTTGGAGTAAAAGATAAATACCAACATAATATTATATAAAGAGAGGTGCTTTGGTCAGGTGCACTTGATGTATCTTGCATCAGGTGCTCTCTTGTAGAGTCACTTGTAAGGTAAATTTTGTAAAGCCGACTGTTGGATTAGATACCCTTATAGTGTATGTTATGTCTGTCAAAAATCACAGTGATCCAACGGTTGGTTTCTGAGAAAATTGACTGCTAAAAAATAATATCATTTTAAAGAACAAAAAAATCATAGTTTTTCAAAGTTACATTTTTCAAAAATCAACGGTTGAATCACTGTGATTTTTGGCAGACATGACATACAAGATGAGAGTATCTAATCCAACGGCCAGTTTTTCAAAAATTTCATCACAAGTGACTTTACAATAAGACACCAAATGCTAGATGCATCAGGTGCACCTTATATTAAAAGTTCTGATTATATAAATAAATAAATAAACAAGGGTGAGAGCAAAGAGGACAACTGTTGCTTATGAACGAAGCTTTGAATACAAGGTCAAATGAAAAGAATGGGAACATCATAATTATGTTTAACCAAAGCCATCAAGCAACGATTTAATCGTTTGAAAATTGTTTTGAAAGAGACGCATGGACTTGTTGGCGTCGAAGATTCAAAGCATGCCTAACAAGTAACCCAATGGTCCTACATTAAAGAAGGTTGGGTTAGCAATATTCCAACTTCCAGCCATGTGATCTCTTTTTTTGGATATGTCCAACCATGTGATCTCTACTACTAGCATTTATTTAATTAACTCGTATTGATGTAATATTAAGTTAATAGAGAGTTTTGGAAATTCACCAATATATAAATTGGAAATTCATAACTTTTTTTTTTTCAACGATAGTTGGTATTAGCGCATATAATTTTTCTATATATTATTTTTCTAATGGCTAGCTTTAAGTAGTGATTATTGTATCATATATATAAATAAATATATATATATATATATATATATATATATATATATATATATATATATATATACTTGTAGATTCACTTGCACTGTAAATTTTGAAAAACTGACCGTTGGATTAGATACCCCTATAATATATGTCATGTCTGTCAAAAATCACAGTGATACAACGGTTGGTTTATGGGAAAACTGACTGCTAAAAAATGATAATATTTTAAAGAACAAAAAAGTCATAGTTTTTCAAAGTTATATTTTTCAAAAACTAACCGTTGGATTACTGTGATTTTTGGCAAATATAACATACATGATATGAGTATCCAATCTAACGGTCAATTTTTCAAAATTTTCATCGCAAGTGGCTCTCTCTCTCTCTCTCTCTCTCTCTCTCTCTATATATATATATATATATATATATATATATATATATATATATTATCAAGGGTATAAGCACATTTGGGGCCATAGTTCTCTACTTTTATCATCTATTTTTTTAATTGCAGTCACAATCTCAGCTCTCCCTTATTTTTCTTTATTTTCATTTTCGTTTTTCATTTTTATTCTTCTTTTAATCCCCATTTGGGTAAAAACTTATCTTGGAGTTTTACACTTTATCTCGCTACTAGAAGAATCCGAATTTAAACTAGAGTTTGGTGGATTGGTTTGAATTAAGCTTTGCACTAAGAATTTTAGGTTGAGCCTGGGTTGACCTCATAAGAGCAACTTCGCCAAAGGTAGCATAGATTTACATCAAACCTATCCTTTGTTAACCTAGGTGGAAGTTGAAGAATTTATTTATTTATTTATTTTTGGTATTTCCAATATGCTCTACCATTTTAATTGTTTTATTATTTTTTTTATTCAACCATTACACATCTCCCGATATGTACCACCATTTTGTCCTCTCTTCTCCCAAAATTATATTGCAAAATAATCATTCGATGAGCCACTTAATTATCACTCGTCAACTTTGAAGAGTGGAGAAACTTTATTCAAAATTGAGGGTCGACAATTACTTCCTTTGCTGGAGTCTTAAAATCTGACATGTCACTTTTAATTTGAAGAAAAAAATTAAAAAATAAGTTTACTATCTTTGAAGGAGATGCTCTAACTTGTCCAACTTTTCCCAATTATAGCATACCAAGTAAAATGACCAATTTTAGCCCTACAATTAATCATGACAAAATTGTTTTGAAGGAAATACATGAATTTGGTGTTGAAGACTCAATTCCTTCTCTACCAAGTTACCCAATGGCCCCATCAAATTGGTGAAGTTCAGGTCACCACTCACCAATTGAAACATGTGATTTCATGTGTCTTGATTTGACCATATTTATGTACAAGTCATGTGCCTTACATTTATTATTTTTTAATAATTGGGCAGGTGGAAATTTCATTGTGAAAGGAACAAACAAAGGTACGGCTAAGGTAGGCCCCTGTGGTGCGACTTGGACAAGTCGAACCCATCCCATCCGAGCCCAACTTGATCAATGGTGGGTTTCGAGTTATAATTTTAGGGTTAGGGTTGGGTTTAGACTTATAAAATTTTAACTCAAACTTTAATTTGAGTTTGAGATTGGATTGAAGTAGTGTCGAGTAACCTAATTCAACTCAAGTCCCAAGTCTTTCATAAATTATAATATATAGTAACTATCAAGGCAAGAAACATATTTGGGGCATTACTTCTTTCTAACTTCAACTCTCTCTTCATGATTATCCCAAATTTTTTTTAATCTTCTTTTAATATCTATTTTTGGACAAAACTTGCTGTAAGTTTTAGAAAAAATTATTCGGAAGTTATTGAATTTAGAGTTTTATATCATGAGATCCAATTTTATACTATGATATTTTTAAAATTTTAATTTTTTTTAATCTATTTGTTACTTTAAAAAAATTATTGAATTTAGTGTTATAAATAAAATACTTGTGTTATGGACTTATAGGTATACGATCCTAAATTTTACAGTTTGCCTTATGATATGAAGTTTCAAATAACATATTCAACTTGAATTTAAATTCAAGTCAGGTCATTTGGGTTGAGTTGGGTTGGGTTTTGGACAACTAATTCTATGTTGAGCCTGAGGGCCCATTTAGATAAGCTTCCACTTCCTATTTTATTACTTCTAAAAGTAAGAGGATGAAAGTTTTGATTGTGAAAATTTTGATAGTTACTTTAAAAGTTGAGTTAGTAAGGGTGCGTTCGGATAAACTTTTACTTTCCGGTTTTTTACTTTTAAAAGTAAAAAAAAGAAAGTTTTGAGTGCGAAAAATTTGGTAGTTACTTTAAAAAGTTGAGATAACAAGAAATTCTTGCTTCCTCAACTTTTAAAAGTAACTACTAAAATTTTGCACTTTAAAAAATATAAAAAACTTTCATTTTTTTATCTTTTAAAATTGAAAAACATAAAGTAGAAGCTTATCTAAACGCGCCCTAAGAAATTCTTACTTCATAACTTGATCAACGCATCCGTAAATTTGGCCCAGAATAAGCAATGGATTGGGGATACAGTCCACTGGCCAAAAATGTCTCGGCATATCTAAAAGCCCACCGCAACATGGAATGGGCCTTAGAATAAGTAACATCTTCCAAATTCCACTGTGGTCCAAGCACCACCTGATTCTCTCCGCCATAAGATTTGCATCACCTACCGACCATACTAACTAACGGTTTTCTCGCTGACCAGGTCAAACAAAAAGGCTTCCCATCCCATTTTGTCTGAACCCCAACAAGCTGCAGCCCTTATGCCTCTCCCATTCTGAGGCTCTTTCTCTGTCACCATTCCCTCACAACACCACCATGAAACAGCTCAACAAATCAAGAAACCATCGAAAAACCAGCAAAACAATAATAACCCAGAAAATTACAGCTCATAATTCCCATCCTGAGCTCCATCACGTTTCCGGCTAAGTAATGGCCGTTGCTGTTCGTCTTCTCCGGCCATTAATTCTCTTCCTGTACATCTTTCTTGTGATCCTGTTTCCTATGTCCGTCTCAATTCCAGATTCAGAAGCTCTGCTTAAGCTCAAAAAATCATTTACAAACACCAAATCTCTCGATTCTTGGGATCCCAGCTCGCAGCCTTGTACCGGAAAAACCCGCTGGAATGGGCTTATCTGTTACGATGGCATTGTCAACGGTCTTCATCTTCAAGGAATGGGTTTATCGGGAAGTATCGACGTAGATGCATTGCTTGAAATTCCGGGTCTTCGAACTTTTAGTCTCGTGAACAATTCTTTTTCCGGATCAATTCCAGAACTGTACCGTTTGGGTGCTTTGAAGGCCGTTTACCTATCGAAAAATCAATTTTCCGGGCACATTCCTTCTGATTTCTTTGCGACAATGACGTCATTGAAGAAAGTGTGGCTTTCTAATAACAAATTTTCCGGTGTAATCCCGTCATCGTTATCACAATTGCCCAATCTAATTGAATTACATATTGAAAACAATCATTTTACGGGACCTATTCCGGCTATTGATCAACCAAATTTGAAGTCCCTAAATGTTTCCAATAATAAATTAGAAGGTGAAATTCCAATGGGGTTATCGAAATTCAATGCGAGTTCGTTTACAGGCAATGTGGGTCTATGTGGGGACGCAGTAGGTAAAATGTGTGATGAAGCCAGCAACGAAAACAGAGCATCTGCAGATTCACATAACCAGAGGCTTAAAGAAAACGACAGAGTTGCAGCTGCTATAATGGCAATGGCGGTGGTTCTTCTTTCACTTACAGTGGTAGCAATTGTGGTGATGAAGCGAAGAGAAGAAGAAAAATTCGATGTTTTTGGTATGGATAAACAAGACGACGCTCCGGTGGAGGTTCACGTATCGGGTCCAAAAACAAAGGAAATGGGTTCGGGTCGAATGAGTATGGGTGGTAGTTCGATCCGAAAGGGGTCGCCTCATGGCAGTCACAAGGGAATAGGCGGCGGCGGCGGCACCGGCGCGATGGGGGATTTAGTGTTGGTGAATGATGAAAAGGGTGCGTTTGGCTTGACGGATTTAATGAAGGCGGCGGCGGAAGTGCTTGGGAATGGGGCTTTGGGGTCATCTTATAAGGCTTTGATGTCTAATGGAGTGGCGGTTGTGGTGAAGAGAATGAGAGAGATGAATAGAATTGCGAGAGAAGGATTCGAGGCTGAGTTCAGGCGGCTAGGCAAATTGCGGCACTGTAATATCCTGACGCCGTTGGCTTACCATTATCGGAAAGATGAGAAGCTGTTGATCTACGAGTTCATTCCCAAAGGCAGTTTGCTCTTTGTATTGCATGGTATGAACTCTCACTTTTTTACTCTTAGTATTACTAATCTGTTGCATGTGTTTCTTTCTAACATTATTACAGACTAAACAAACATACATGGAAAATGTTGTATGGTTGTTCCAAGAGTTTATCTCAACTGATGTAGCTTCTTTTGATTTCGAATTCATTTGAGTTATGATTTTCAGGTGATCGGGGAGCTACCCATGCGGACCTAGATTGGCCAGCCCGTCTAAAGATCATTCAAGGAATTGCACGAGGATTGGGTTATCTTCATACAGAGCTAGCTCCCTCTGACTTGCCCCACGGCAATCTCAAATCAAGCAACGTTCTTCTCAGCTCAAACAACGAACCATTACTTTCAGATTACGGATTCAGCCCACTAATCAACGCTGCCCAACTCTCACATGCACTCTTCGCATACAAGGCTCCAGAAGCAGCACAATACCACAAAATTTCTCCCAAATGCGACGTCTATTGTCTTGGAATTATAATTCTCGAAACACTTACAGGAAAATTCCCTTCACAGTATCTTAACAATGGCAAAGGAGGAACTGACGTGGTCCATTGGGTTTTATCAGCAATCCGCGAAGGAAGAGAATTTGAATTGTTTGATCCAGAAATTGCAGCAACCTCTGCAAATTCTCTAGGTGAAATGGGGCGCCTCCTTTATATTGGTGCTGCTTGTACTGAGAAGAATCCAGAACAGAGGCTGGATATGAGAGAAGCAATTAAAAGGATAGAAGGGATAAAAGTAGGAGGCGGCTCTGGCTGCAGCCAAGAAAACAGAACAATTCAATTGTTGCCATCACTTCGTGATGGATATGCAGAATCAGCAACAGTTGCTTCAAATGGAACAAGTTCTCGACAAGGGCATGCTGCGAATTCTGGGAGATCAGACGGCATTGAAGATCAATCCTCGCGTCTTAATAGTAATAGTTTTGCCTTTCCCATTTCTTAACGAGTTGTTGGGGTAATGGTGTTTGGCATTGTGTAAAGATTTCTTTTTCTTTTTCTTTCTTCCATCTTTTTTTCTCAGGAAAATGAAATGTAGAAAGTAATTAAGGGTATAATAGAGTAGGACTTGAATGGCCTCTAGAATGATTTAATTTCTAGTACATCCTACTGCAGAAAGCTATTGTGTGAGGGTGATATTACACTTCTTATACTGCATAATTGTAACTTCAAAACATCAACTTCTCTGTGTATAATTGTAATTAAGTGGCATTTTCTTCCCAAAAATCAGGTTTTAGATTTCATTTTTTGAAAATTTTGACTTGATACTGGAAAATAGCCCCCCCCCCCCCCAACTTTCTTGCTTGTTTGGCTTGATGGAAAAATAAAATTTTCTATGCTGCGAACAAGGCACTGAATCATTGGAACTGAGGAGAAAGTTACGGCCATTTAAAGTTACACAGCCAATTCACACAGAAGGCCTTGTTTGAAAATTTATTGGTCCATTTGCTCTAAATAAACTTGAGCATCATGTTTTACATCAAATTGTTTACAAGCTTGGCTGAATATGAGCTAAGCCTGAGCTCGATTCAAAGGCTCAAGATACCAGCAAGCTTATACATGCAAGAGAAAATCCAATTTAAGTTGGTGAAAGAACCAGAGTCAATCTTTTATCTGATTTTCATTTCATTAGATCGATCTAGGCCGAGTACAAAGACTATTAAAAGTAGCTAGTAGCTAGTTAGTACCCCCTCCTTGAGACAGGAGATCGATTAATTGAGCCTAAGGTCCAAAAATCTCGTGACTACAGCCCAATAAAAAGCCCAAATCATCTTTACCTTTGAACTCCAAATTCACCAAGTTTGTAATGGGCCGTAAAAAGGCCCATTGAGACACCCAATTTCAATTCTGAGCAATTCAAATTGTCAAATTTGAACAAATAAGGGAGGGGATGTTGACATACCCTTGAATTATAAGCCCACCCCCTCCAATTTTGATTTTTTACCGTTTTATGAAAAAATACATTGTTTTTAAGAAAACTAGCCGAGCTAGCTACTAGAAAACATCATTTTGAACAACTTTGTAGAAGAAACTTTTTCCAAAATCTATCATTTAAGCAGACTTTTTGGCATTTTTTACGAAATATTTTGTAAAAATAATATTTCGTAAAAAATATTATTTTTACAAAATATTATTTTTACAAAATAATATATACTTTTTGGCAGACATGACGTTTATAACAAGGGTATCTAATCCAACGGTTAATTTTTAAAAATATGATATGCAACTGACCCTGTGTAAACTGTGTCTATTTTTTGTTCTTTGAAATATCATAGTTTTGTAGTTAGTTTTTTCAAAAACAGATCGTTGGATTACAGTATTTTTTAATAGTCATGACATTCATAAGAAACATATTTTATTCAACGGTAGGATTTTCAAAATATGATCTCTAAGTGACCCGGAAGTGCAATTTATATTAAAATTGAAACTTTTTTGGTTAAAAAAATAAAAAGCAAATTAAATGAGAATTTCGTCCATTTATTATATGAGTGTGAGTGGGAGCACGACAGATCCTGTGAAAAGCGCTATTATCAATTTCCATGATAAATAATCATGTAACTGAATCACATGTAGATCAAAATTTGACAGTCGCTTTCATTCAATGGAGTTTGATCGAAATTTTCCATCAATTTTGATCAAGACCTCTGAACTTACTTTAAGCTTTTAAAAAGGGACCTCTTCTCAAGTGCAAAATTTTTACAATCTCCGCATCAGCCCATAGCCAAAATCCCTCTCCCTCTCCCTCTCCCTCTCCTCAAAACTCATCTTGCACCAACACTCGTGCAACTCCTGACTCATTAATATTTTTCTCTCTCTCTTGCTGTCAGCTAATAATCTCTGAGCAACAATGCCTGTAGCTTCTAGGCACACCCACCAAACACAAGATTGCTAAAGATTTTCAATAATTAAATACTAAAATACTACCACACCCAATACACCCATATATACATATAGATGATACTATAAGGCCGATCTTATGCAAAGTTGTGTAAAGTCGACTGTATATGGCCAATTTTAGAAGATAGTTCGTAAAATTGACCGTTGGATTAGATGTCCTCATCTATATGTCATGCTTGCAAAAACTCACAGTGATTCGACGATTGATTTTTGAAATAACTGTCATTAAAAAAATTAGAGGTGTGCGCGGGTCAGGTGAGGGCGGGTGGAGAGTAAAACTGCCAACCAACCTGCCGTTGGCGGGTGGCTAATTCTCCCACCCGCCTACCTCAATAACCGGCGGATTTGTTAAATATATGGTGAGTTTTAACCAGCGGGTTGGGCGGATTGAGCAGGTGAAGCATTACTATTTTTATTTATTTATTTATAAACACCTAAAATTCTTAAAATCTTTTTAACAAGCAAAAACACCTCAAATTTGTATATAATAATGCAATATTATGTTATTTAGTAATTAAACTATAATCTAAACAATTCTTCCAATAGTAATAAACTGAAGTGCCAAAATAAATTTTCCTACAACAATAAAAACTACTAACTAGCTAGATACATAATAATAAATGTTTATTATTATTAAAAAATCTTACAAACTAACATTCAAAATTGAAAGAATATCAAATCAAATAAGTGCATATTCAAACTATCATAATAAACATCTCTAAAGAAATAAAAACACTAACTTGCAAGCATATCCAATTAAAGGAAAATATAATGTAATAATAAAATTTATTATATATAAATACATTATTTATTTATATATAATTATTGGCGGGTGGTGACGGGTTTAGGGCGGGTTGTCACCTCTATACCCGCCAACCGACCCAACCCGTCAAAAATTCATCAAATCCACCAAATCCAACCCGCCTAACCATTGTAACCGCGGATTGTGGATGGGGTCGGGTCCGGCGGGTTGGGCGGGTTTTTGCACACCCCTAAAAAAAATGATGATATTTTGAAGAATAAATAAGTTGCATATTTTCACAATGACATATTTCAAAAACCAACCGTCGGATCACTGTAATTTTTTGCATGCATGACATACAGAGGATGAACATTTAATCCAACAGTCAGTTTTACGAACTGTGATCTAAAATTGACCATATGGAGCCGACCTTACGAACTGTGATCTAAATTGGCCATATGGGCATCCCTATATATATATTATTGGATTTATTATAACTTAAACAATTCTCCCATTCCTCCCTTCAATTAAATAAATTTTTGTTTGATTCAATTATTAATTTATTTAAATAATTTATGTGCACGTGAATGTCGGACAATTTAATTTGGCGGTAGATTAGTCGACTTCATAAATTGAATCATTTAATTTTCGATTAACCTAATTAAGTTGGTTTATGTCTCGCCAGAGTAAACAGGAATATACGCTAGTTATTCGCTAATGAGTAATTTACAATGAAGGTATATATAGAGCCAGCACATTGGGATCATGCTTGCCTTGGCTTTTGGCTTCATAAGAAAGCATCTCCGTCAAGGCAAATTGCATTGTGGAAAACTTTGAACTTCCCTTTTACCATGAGGTGTTTGTCTTTCAATGTATTTAGGAGTTCAAATACCATAATTACTCTCCTGAGATTTGGCTCCAGTCTAATTTTTAGTGACGGATGAAATCATCTGAAAATTCCGTTTATTACGATAAGTAATGTATTTATAAGGTTTCATAATCAAAATACTAAGAAGGTTTCCCCCTTGATGTGGGAATTTGCTTAGTTTTTTCTTGTTATCTTTTTCTTAGTCTTATCATTTGGTATCAGAACCACGTTTATGCCCTGTTAACAAATGATCATGGCGGATGAAATTAGATCACAAGAAGCTAAGCGCATGGACGAGACAATTAAACATCTGAGAGAAATCTCAGACAAACAGGCTGCAGCTCTGAAGGAATTATCATAGCTTGTTTCAATGATGAACCTCAAATACGACCAGCTTGCTAGCCGACTTGATGGCGAATGTGATGATACATCCAGCCATACTGGATTGAGAAACCACTCTGGTAGAGATTCCATCCATACCAAATATATCAAACTTGATTTTTCTTATTTCAATGGGGACAATTCGACGGACTTAATACATTGGTGCAATCGGTTCTTCGATTTCACGTGGTCCTTAATCGTCTAAGTTATCATGACTGATTGCCCTCTCTACCATATTAACTCATAATTTTATCTAGAAGTTCAAACAAATGAAATGGAATTAATAACTTATAATAAAGGACTTGACTTTAATAAATAGTCTTGAGGGAAGAGGAATAAAAAATTAAAAAAAAATATATATATCTAGCCGCATTTTGATTATTCCTAACTTTTGTTAAGTGATAGGAAGGAATTTAGCGTTGGGGGAAAAAGGTTTGAAGGAAGAAAGTCAGCAGGAGTGAAGCCCAAGGACAAATGAGCGTTCCATTCTGGAGTCTGGACCTTAACAGGACAGCACTCAATGGTGATTTCATTTAAGCATGAGCCTTGTGGTTGTCAAATTGTATTTAACCTCTTTTCGATTGGCCATCCTATGACAGCTCTAGAGAGAGTTGCCTACAATCCTCTAGCCATTTTGAGGCACTTAGATGTCAAATTTAACCTTTTATTTTATTTTATTTTTAATTTTACATTTTCTTTAATTAATTTTTAAATCTTCAGTTTGACTAGTTTTTAATTTACATTTTCTTTAATGAATTTTTAAATCTAATTAGTGGACTAATTCTTGGAGGGCCTCTTTTGTATTAGTTTTTCTTAAAATTATTCTTAGAGCTTAAAATTCCATTACAGATGAGAGATGAATGATAATCACTTTTAGATAACTTGAGAGGTAATAAGATGGATGCCAAAATTTTCATAAATAAGTAATTTAGCAAAAATTAAGGAGCTCAAACTTTTGTTATAATCACTTCTAATATGAAATTTGATATCTGTAGATATGATTTCAGCATTATTTTTTAAAAAACTATGTTAAAAATTGTACTTCAAAAGTGATTTTAGAAAAAAAAAATAAAATATGAATGGGTCTTAATTCTATGAAAAAAGGGTCGTACATTGTCCGATTAACAATAACAATTATTCCATCTTGCCAAGTTGTCAAATTTAAGCTTCTGCTCAAGTGAAATGAGGCCATCCATATGGATTTGGATTTGCTGTTGATAACCCTTTTGATCAACACGGTGTTAATCAATTTAGTGTGGACAAGCTTATACTAATAAGTTACAATTAATAGAAAAGCTTTAGATTTGAACTGATTTTAGAAATAACAAAAATACATAAATATTAATAGACCTCCATATGGCCAATAGCAAAATAAATTTTGAAAATTCGACCATTCGACTATAGATCCATATTATGTATGTCGCATCTGTCGAAAATCACAATGATCCAACAGTCACTTTATGAAAAAACAGACCAAGAAAAAATGATGATAATTTAAAAAACAACATAGTCACAGTTTTTTTACAATGACATCTAAAAAAAACTGACCGTTGAATCACTGTGATTATTACTAAAAAAGTGAGTGAGAAACATATGATTATTGTAACAAAAACTTTGTTCTTTAGCGTTCAAGTCAAGACAATAAATGAAGATCTTTGGATCATTTCAAACTACTACGTGGAAGCATTCGAGTCATTGATATAGAGGATTAATAGGTGTTGATAAAAGGGTGATAGACAATAAATCCAAATCCCATCCATATGGGAAAGCCAATGACCTTCCAGCCTTATCAATGATTGGTTAGATTTAAGTCATGTGTTCTCCACAACCAACGGCCAAAGTTACAACCCTTTGAGTACTGTACACATTTTACAAAATATCTAACCACACAGAGCTATCGATTTCATTGTCATGAACCATAAGTCCGCATTGTCACCAAGATTTTAGGACCATGGATTCAAATATCACCCACTAAATAATCATTATTTACATGGTCCTTTTGGGGTGAGGCAGGGAATTGAATTTGGTATCTTTACAAAAAAATTTCCTATATTAGTAACCTATAGCTTAAAATTTTGATTTTTGATTTTTGATTTTTTTTTTCCATATCAAATGATATAAAATGAGACACATGAATGTCACATGAGTGTAGATCCTTTTTCATGTGAATAAATTGGAATAGTTGAGATACAATTTCTTTTGCAAAACTGCAGAAAACTACACCTACTCTAAACCGGTGACGGTAGCAAATGAAAATCGATGTAATTTGAAATATTCTAATTCATACACTTTCTTTTCTTTTATAAATATAATATAGGGACAAGTTCCAATAAGACATAATTTTGACACATGGTTTGCAAAAAGCAATGCAGGATAAGTATTTTGAGAAGCTAAAAGTTGGATTAAATATTTTGTTTATAAACATCCTTGGGGCTAAAAATCACACAGTCGATTTCTCAAAACACCGACTATAAAAAGTTATTATTATTATTATTATTTTACAATTTTTTTCTAGACCATGATATTTTTTAAAAACCGACTATTAAATCAATATAATTTTTTTTTTTTTTTTGCTATATGTGGTCCAAGGCTTAGAATATTAGTAGCTAGTAAGAGTCGAACATAGGACCAAAGGACTTGGTACGCCCTTAGCCCTACTTGCTCAACCACTAAGTTAACCCACCCTTAGGTTCAATGTAATTTTTAACATTCATAATGAGTATTAGTACAACATTTATAAATATAGATACATGACACATCAACAACTACATGACAACTATTTCAATAATCACAAATTCAGGTGATAGAGTTGATAAAATACAAATCTTACCAATTTTCTCAAAATGTGACGAAAGGGTGGGCATGTATTAGCATTTTCCTTGGAAATAGAGGAGCAGTGATTTCCATCTTATTATAACAATTCCCGGCAATTTCGCCGGGATGTAATTTGTGGGTTGAGGTCAAATCCAAGTCTCTGTTTCTTTCCTGGACGCTCCTCATTTCACGTCAAGACAAAACCAAAAGAAGAAGTGAAGAACCCACACCCACAGCTGCCTTGCAAGCCCACCGAAACCCAACACCACCACGCCTGCCTTAGAATACCCACACCGGCACACCCCAATATATTCATCTTTCCAGATTCCACTACTTTCTCTCTCTAAATCTCACTGGACTGGAGGAAATCATTTCAGTTCTCTACCTTCTTTCTGGTCTGTCTTTAACTGTTTTCCGGTCATGGAACCGCCGGAGAAATCTGGTGTTGAGTTTGAAGCAGCTGAGAAGATTATTTTGCGGTGGGATTCAACGGCATCTGAAGAAGCAAGAGAACGCATGATCTTCGATGGCGATCGCCTTGAAATCGATCGGTACTTGCAGGCCGTCGATGAAATCCAACGGTCCATGTCCGAGACGAACATCTCCGGTGATCAGAGCAAAGTCAACAGCGCGATCCAGATCGCCATGGCTAGGCTTGAGGATGAATTTCGCAACATATTGATTAGTCACACCAGTCCTCTGGAGACCGATTCGCTTATCGATTCGAGTTCTAGTAGAACTCCTCGTTCGAGCTTTACAGCTGAAGTTACTGGTGAATTTGAAGATTATTCAGCGGAAGGTAGTGGTGAATTTGGAAAGGAGGTGGAGGCAGAACTTCACGAAGGAGAATCAAGCCATAGCGCAAGTTATCGATCGACGAATAGCATTCGCGAGATGGATCTGATTCAATCGGAAACGATTTACGATCTCCGAAGCATCGCTGAACGGATGATCTCCGCCGGTTATTTCCGCGAATGCGTTCAAGTGTACGGAAGCGTACGCAAGTCAGCTGTGGACGCGAGCTTCCGTAGGCTGGGAATCGAAAAATTGAGCATAGGAGATGTACAGAGGTTGGAGTGGGAGGCACTTGAGACGAAGATTCGGCGGTGGATTCGAGCCGCGAAGGTCTGTGTTCGAATTTTGTTTTCTAGCGAGAAGAAGCTCTGCGAACAAATCTTTGAAGGTCTCGGCACGGCCATGGATGATGCGTGCTTCTTGGAGACTGCGAAAGGTCCGGCAATTCAGCTGTTCAACTTTGCCGAAGCTATCAGTATAAGTCGGCGATCGCCGGAGAAGTTGTTCAAGATCTTAGACCTTCACGATGCTTTGTTGGACTTATTGCCAGATATCGATGCCGTTTTTCAGGCGAAGTCAGCGGAATCTATTCGAATTCAAGCCGCCGAGATACTGTCGCGGCTAGCAGAGGCGGCGAGAGGGATTTTATCTGAATTTGAGAACGCCGTGCTTCGTGAGCAGTCGAAGAGTCCGGTCCCTGGAGGAACAATTCACCCCTTGACGAGGTACGTGATGAATTATATCAGTCTAATATCCGATTACAAGCAAACTTTAATTGAGCTTATAGTATCGAAGCCGTCAACCGGTTCGAGATACTCCGGCGATCCGACTTTGCCGGATATGGATTTCGCTGAATTCGAGGGGCGAACCCCGTTGGCACTTCATTTGATTTGGATTATTGTGATTTTACAATTCAATGTGGAGAGTAAGTCCAAGCTTTATAAAGATGCATCCTTAGCTCATCTGTTTATAATGAACAATGTACACTACATAGTTCAGAAGGTTAAAGGATCGCCTGAACTGCGAGAGATGATTGGAGACGATTATCTGAGGAAGTTAACGGGGAAATTCCGGCAGGCAGCAACTAGCTACCAGAGAGCAACATGGGTGAGGGTCTTGTATTGTTTGAGAGATGAAGGTTTACATGTGAGTGGGAATTTCTCTTCTGGGGTCTCAAAGACTGCTTTGAGAGAGAGGTTCAAGACCTTCAATGCTATGTTTGAGGAGGTTCATAGGACTCAGGCTATATGGTCGGTACCGGATTCTCAGCTCCGGGAGGAGCTTCGCATATCGATGTCAGAGAAGTTGATCCCAGCATACAGGTCATTTCTCGGCCGGTTTAGGAGCCATATAGAGAGTGGAAGGCACCCTGAAAATTACATCAAGTACTCGGTAGAAGATCTAGAAACTGCTGTCTTGGATTTCTTTGAAGGAGTCCCGGTTTCCCAGCACTTATTAAGGAGGAGATCTCAGTGAAGGAGTGAAATAAGTTTTGCAAGTTTAGAAACTTAATTAGCACACATTCTTTAAATTTTTTGAGGAGTCTCTGGGCAATGCGGTGCTGGGTAATCTGGGCTTTCCTAAGCTCTCCAATTCTTTAAGGATCACTGGTTAGTTGTTTGTGGATTGGAAGAGAAGTTATAGCTCTCCCAGGTAGGCCAGTCCGTCAGATCACTGGTTTAATTGTCCGTGGATTGAAACAGAATATCAAGTACTTGAGAAGATCAGGTAGCACTCCGGAATAACCACCTCCCTTGGCCTGAATGCTCCTGCACCCTGTAAGCATGTTGTTTGCTTTGTTACCCCATTCTAGATTTTGTTCCATTTGTTCATATATGGGAATTGTTGTACGAGTGTTTTAATGTTTTTCTTTACCCTCCCTGATATCAACAAACCATTTTCTTTCTTGACTTCAGATGATTTTCGGACCTGGTTATGCTCATGGAAAATTGAATGTAGAATGGTGCTGTTGGATATTGTGATATTAGAATTATATAGAAGGAGAACTAAGCATCCTAGAGTAGTTCCTACGTGTGAAGTAAGCAAAAAATGTGAAAGATTAATGAGTTGAACAGGGACAGATGTACGGTTCTTGAGTTTGTCAACAACATTACATGAATTGTAATTGTGAATGAATCTGCATAGATGGTTCTTTCCTGCCAAACATCTGTAGATATAATCTATTACACTATGTTTGGATTGAGAGAGTTGGAGAGAAGAGAAGAGAAACTTTTTAAGTTTCTCTCGTTTGGATTGAGAGAGTTGGAGAGAAAGGGGAGGAGGGGGAGAGAAAAGAGGGCTTTTAGCTTTCTCTCCGATTTGGAGAGAAATGGAGAGAAGAGAAAGGGATTAAGTGGGCGGTAGATTTACTATTTTGCCCTTTCTCTTCTTTCTTTAATTTTTATGTTCTTTTTATGTAAGTAAGGGCAATTTTGGAATTTATACCTTAAAATCTTCTTTTCTCTTCTCTTATGAAGGCTATCCAAACGTGACGGAGAGAAAGTCATTTAACTTTCTCCCCTCTCTATCCAAACAAGGTGGAGAGAAAATCATTTAACTTTCTCTTCTCTTCTCTTCTCTCCAACTCTCTCTATCCAAACATAGCCTTAATGTAAGGTGCTTGTGAATAACTGGATTTGTCATTCATTAATGGAACTTACATATATTCAACTACACTGCACAACTAGGAATTGTTATGTAAAATCTGTTAGTTTCATATTCTTTGAGCCCTGCCATAAATTCAACTACACTGCACAACTAGGAATTGTTATGTAAAATGAGTTAGTTTCATATTCTTTGACCCTGCACCTCGATGTCGTTTCTATTCCACTATTCATTTTAGAATGAGGTCTATATTTGACATTACTCCAAATTTTTAATGCAGAAGGTTAAAGGAACAGTAACTTTGGGTTTTTATTGTCCTGAGTTCTGATTGTGTCAAGGTGTATAGATAGGGGTGTCAATTACAGGATGTCCTACTTGAACTCAGCTGTAGATGAAACTTTTTAGGAGAGTGCTAGGACTTCATTCAGAAACCCCTATTAGATACTTAGGTTTTCTAACATTGTTGCCTCCATACATGGAAGAAATCTGTGGATTCTTTTTACTTTTAGCATCAGGAGTTTGTTGGGGCTTTAATTTGATGATTTCAAGGTAGTTTTGGTCCACATTTAATTGTTAATTCCAACTGAACTAGTTATGAAATCTCTACTTGACTGCATGAATTATAGTTTCTCTATGCTTAACTACTCAAATTAATCTCTCATTGATTTCTTCCTCAACTTAAAACTAGAGGCTTGGATGTTTTGACTTGGAAACACTAGTACCCTAGCAAGACATATATCTAAAATACGCACTGCTCTCTCTCTCTCTCTCTCTCTCTCTCTCTCTCTCTCTCTCTCTCTTACACACACACACACACACACACACACGCATGGATGCTCGCACTTTTGGGAGATAATGAGATGCAACCAAACACCTTTCATTGTTGTATTTCTATGCGGAGACATGCCTATTACCTTTTGGAAGCTAGAAGTTTATTGTTCGAGTATTTGAGATTACCTGAGAACTTCTATCATGTAATTTTCTCTCCCATGTAGATTTAAGATATCAATGGAAGCAATATAGTTGACGTGACACACGATATGTTTTTCTTTGATATTGTTTTGGTATTCCATAAGACCATATTCTAAACATTCCTGCCCTCTTTAGGCCATCTCAAATTCAAGATACTGGGTTCATCATGGGGGATTTGGGGCATTCCTAGAAGCCATTTTTTTAGAAAATATCTCGTGTGAAAACACAAATTTCAATTTCATGTGTTGAAGTTCAAATTTTGTTTGCTAGAATTCTTTACCATTCATGAGGTCATTATTTAGTCAGCCTGAGCATGGATTGACTAGCCAAACCAAATCTTATGCTATATGAAACAAGTCGTTAGCAATATTTATTAACCTGTGAAAACTACACTTGTTCAATTAATTTTGTCTTGTAACCTAATGAATAAGTTATAGTGATGTTTTATCAAACCCAGTCTTTGCTAAATTATCTGCCTCATTATATGCAAGATTCATGACTTATAGACGCTTTTCTTCCTTCTTTCCATCCTGTCTTTATTTCTTCTTTTTAATTATGTTGAGAGGGGTATCTTCCATGCACGCGCGTAGAAAGGCGTCTTCTATTAAAACAAGCGAAAAGAATTGATGTTGGTAGGTAGTAAAATTCCCAATTTATAATTTATAGTAAAATATGATTTCATTATCAATCAAAACTGAGAGTGATCTTGAAAAAGTAAATAGAGAGGAAAGAGTTACGGGGACACCTTAAAGTGGAGAGAGCAATACCAACGCTTGCAACTTTCAAAGTCGAGCTTGACCGATAAAGATATTAAAGACTTTGATAATATCGTCAAGAATGATCCACCAAGAGGAAAAGATGAAAAAAAATTTGTTTCCTTTGTTTGATTGGTAGATAGAGGAAAGAGCAAGAAAAACTATAGATTCCAAATTTGACCAACATATCCACTCGTTTGATTTTATTTTTGTGCATAGCGCCCACTCCATTTTCCTCTTTATTTTTCTGTCATGTCAATTGTATCATCTGTTAGAGACTCCATTACACCCATACGGGCCCCTAATGAAACTCAATCTCATCCTTTAAATTTTGCAGCCCACAAAAGTCATCAGGGAGCCCATGTATTGTCTGATTCTGCAATAGAGCATTAAAAATATAAATAATTTAATCTAGACTTTTCCCTCTTTATACCCACACAAGTGTTCCTCCAAATGCTTGAATTGTCACATAGGCCCACAATTTTCTCATATAAAGTGATACCTATCAAGTTTGATAGGGCGCCGCCATTATAGCATACACGCAAAAATAATCTTATCTTGAATCTTATTTGAAATCTATGTTTACTATTGAATTTGATCCAAGTAAATTTCGACTGTCCGATCAAATCTGAAGGTCTTTATATAGGGATAGGATATAAATTATAAAGACTTCAAAGATATCGCTTTGCCCTAATGTTTGTAGCCACCAATATAATTATAAGACATGCCTTACCAATGCCCCTTGCAGATAAGTTGCATTTTGAATTATATGATGTTACATCATATTCCAATTGCAAGGTATCTCAAATTTTTAAGAATTCATTGTATTTCACATGTCTGCAATTCAAAAACGTGTGATTTGGCTCTTCCCCTTTTCCTCCATTTGAAAAAGTGTGCAATCTTGACTTCAATTTCATGGTTAAAGTAGTAATACTATGTATCTCAAAAAATTATTTCAAAGAAACATTTCAAACGAATCATTTGGGATATACTTTTGGAACAACTTTTTTGGAATATATAGCATTTTCCATGGTTAAAGGGATGTTTGCTTTCCAAAACTTTGCCTGTGTGCCCAAGCTTAAAGAATGCTTAATTGATATTTGTATAGAATTTTACCAAGTGGGGCTGTGAAAACCTTCCAATGATTTTGCAAGTGTGACTTCTTTTGTAGTGCTTGATACAGCAGGGACATCAGGTGGCTGAATACAGAGAGAGTGACTTTCTGTGGAGACTCTGGCTTTGGTTGTAGCTTTATAACACCATTGATTTTTTTTTTTTTTTTTTACTTATGAGAAAGATGGAAATTACACCTTTTTTCCTCTTTTGATGTGAAGCTTTGCTTTGAATCAATGTGGGTATTGTAAGATTAGAAAAGTCGATAGAAAATGTGGTCCAGCCAGCTCATATATATGAGCAAGAGTGGCTACTGGCTAGTTATCAATGGATAGAGGTTGTATCCTCTTATTCTTAATTACTTTTGTCTCCTTTCTACAAAAAAGGCAAAGAAGATGGAGCCACAACTGCTGTGGTCACTGATTATTTGAAGAAAAATTGCCCTGAGTTCTAATATCCAGTTCCCAACTTATAATCCAATTCACATGCTCCTTTAATTTGAGTTATGACCCCAGCACACTTAAAAAATAAAGCACCGTTTGAATTTGTTTTTATAAGTATTTATTTACTTTTTAAAATTTTTTTTAAGAAATTATATATTGCAAATTAAAAAAAAAACAAATAAGTACTTATGAAAAACAAATCCAAACGGTGCCTAAGTATATTTTATCTGCTCTCACACAATATTGAAAAAAGAAAAAATTGCTTATTATTATTATTATTTGGAATGAATTGATATTACAATCCACACCAACCAGCTACATAAGTTTGAGATGCAAATTGAGGTTTGCCACACGAGTATGGAATGTATAGCAACTCTTATTTAAATGAGCTTTGTCACTTGGAATAAATTGGGCATTACAACCCCCTTTGCACAAAAAAAAAAAAAAAAAAAACACAAAATAAAATTGGGCATTACAAGACCACAACCTCCCCAACCAAAGTAAAACTTCATAAAAATAATCTAGAGCTTTGTAATATTGAGTTATGGTCTAGTTAGCAAATGCTGATTTACTAAGTCAGCAAACACTTAAATAATCGTTAGATCATTCAAATGGCCTAAATTATCATTCCAATGGGTGAAATTTAACAGTCATTTTAAGTATTTATTGACTTCATCATTCCACTACAATATTTATCCAGCCTCTCGTATGAAATAAGCTTTTACATTGTATGGGATGAATCTCAAAACATCCCTATGGGTAAGATGCCATTACCAGAGTAGTATGTTCCAAAAATCTATGACATTAAGAAGAAAATTTTTCCATTCCCGAATGAGACTTCCTAGAGAACAAGCCTCTGTTTAGATCTGCAAAAGAGTAGAGGAAAGAAAAAGAAAAGGCCTACAATTAATTTAGAGAAGACTACATTTCAATACAATATCAGACATTTTCTTTTTATTTTCTCTACTCTTTCCAAAAGCCAAAGAAAATCCTAACAGAGCCGTCACAATTTGGGATGTCTTTGGAGTCTTGTACGAAAATATTGCTTGCGCGAGATGGATGGTGTTGATCTACTGGCTAAAAGCGTGGGCTGCTGCCTACACGCTTTACCGTCTTACCAGAATGACATTTAGAAGAACATTTCTTGCTGTCTCAGGCTTTACCATCTTACCAGAATGACATATTTAGAAGAACATTTCTTGTTTTGACAGAAATGTCAATCCTCCCGTTACCTTCTCATCTTTTTTCACCCTCGATTTTGCATATAGTTGCAACCCGAGGCTTTGTTTGGATCTCGGTAACAACAGGGTAAAGAAAAAGGAAATTGTTAAAAATTTAGAAATTAATTTCTTTCTACAGAGTTTTTAAAATTTTTCCTCTCCTTTTCTTATAGTTCTCTGAGATACAAACCGAGGAAAAAAAAGTCATTGTAAAAGATGGCGATGCTCTGTTTTCTCCCATGTAACACCTATTAGTGAACACAATGAAATCCAATACAACAAATATGTAGAAACAACGAGAAAATAAAGATCTGATTGGCTGTCATATATTCTACAAATGGATATTTCTCCATACTCTCTGCCCACATAAATCCTAAATGCAGAGGGTCAGGGAGCAGATGGAGGATCATTACAAGGATTGCTTGAATCTGTTTTAGAATGCTCTGGTTGGGTTTTACTTCACTCTATCTTGTCTTCTTCTGAATCAACGTTTGATAACCCATTGCTGCTGGGCACTGGTCTGGCTTCAAATGTGCTGCGAACATCCTTTGAAGGTAGAGGGGATGGTTTTATAAGTGTCAAAGTATCATCCTTGTCGAACTCCTCACTTGCATCTTCTGAGTATGCATATCTGTGAAACACAAAATTATTCAGTGCAATAAAAAAATTATTGAGACGATTACTGCAAGTAAAAGAGAATTGCTGTCTGGGCTTAAAATGATACTTCTCATGTTGTGGGCTGCCAGTACAATAAGATTGGCCAGCAGACATTCACGAAATTTCAACAATTACACTCGGGCAAAGAAGAAAGAAAAAACACCTCAAGTATCCAAAGAAATATATGTGCAATCACTGTATTAATTGATACCCTTGTGGACACAAAATATGGTACACTTGCACAATAGAGCTTGAATTAGTAGTGTAGAAGAATAGAATCCACTTTATCCCACATCGCCTAAATAAAAGGCTTGTTGTAGCTTCATATACCAGTAATGGCCCCTCCACCTAAAGGCTTAGGCACTCTATCCCACATCACTTAAATAAAAGGCTTGCTTCATATACCTATATTGGGCCCTCCACCTACAAGTTTAGGCAATGTGGGATTGAGTGGATTCTATTCTTCTACAAGTAGGTGCCATATGGGTTTCCTTTGTAGAAGCAATATTAATGGCATGAAACTAATTCTTACTTGCAAGTATAACATCAAAGCCCATGGAATTGTGAGACAGATATTCTGCCCCATTTTCTTCAAACAAAATGCCATTCAAGAGCTAAATGGCAAAAGAGTATTCATGTAGCCAACCCCAAGTAATTGGGATTTTGCCTTTGTTCAGTTGAATTGATGATAGGTGGGATATCAATTATACTTGTGTAAAATTGTGAATGATGATAACGGTGGGGACGATTCCATTGTATGTCAATGTCAATAACAAAGTGCAAGCATGGTGGTGACACTAATAACAGTAAGTTATGGACATGATGATGTTGCTGGTGTGACAATGATCGCTATCAACATACGATGCATGAATTTGTGATATGCTAGGCTTCTAACAAACAACAGAAAATCAAAATAGGAGATGCTGGTGTGGAAAATCCTCTTTTTTTTTAAAAAAAAAAAAAAAATGTTCATCTATTGATTCTATTCTCCCTGAAAAGCCAGAGTCCTCCATCAAGAAATTTTTGATAGATTTGAGAGTCCGAATTTTATCCTAGGGCATTGGATGCATACTAGTATCAATAGGATAAGCAATTGGGCGGCAAAACAGTGTATGCAACCAACCCAATGGTTACAGGTTTGACCTCATCTTAACAAAAACAAGTGTCCATGGAAGCAGCCAGATTTTTACCGCATTGAGTTTTGAGATGGTGCCCAAAGAGCGCAGATGACACATAAGAGAGAGAACGATAGAACTTGCCAGAAGGCAGGGATGATCCATGCATTCTGCCACTGCTCATTGTAAACATCATTTGATTTGAAATAAAGCTGCAAATACAAATATATGAAATTTGATGTGAGTAAATAATAAAAGTCGGAAGCAGAATAGAGCGCAGGATAAGAAAGAATAGATTTAAACAAACAATAACTCAATTTCTTCCCACATTTGGTAACAGAAGTGAAAAATTAGTGATCCTATGAAATAATTTAACCCATCTTGTCCAGGCCTATTCAATCCAGCCTGTCCAAAATTTTATATGATTTCTCCAAATGGATGACAAAATCTCAAAAACTAAAATAATTTCTATCACTCCCCAACCCATATTTAACAAAGTAATTGATTATAATTCTTGTGGTTATTTCATTTTCTTGTGGTCATGTCAAGCTTGGGGGGGTGGATATATTAATATTGTTTTATATACTCACACAATGTGCAGGTGATAAATATTACCTCATAGCATGTCCAACCCACAGATACAATAACAGCTACTGCCAAAGCATTCGTGAACTTCCTGTAAATATCTAGTTTGACCATCATCCGCCTAGCCTGTCACATTATAACAATAAACAGAAGTTATTGGTTAGTTTGTTGTTTTAATAACTTAGGTAGCACCATTGATATTAAAACACATAACAAAAAGTGGTGGCATTTCATAATGGAGCATAACATGACACCAGAGCTTATGCACCCAAATCCCATGTAAAAGGAACGAACAGGATAGGAATTTACAAAGTTTAGTTGCTGGGCCCTGATGGAGTTGACTGGAATTCAAAAGGCAATTGAGTATGTGCATGGGCACATGCAAGACCACAAACCAAGAAGGGAATAATCAAGATGGATGATACTTAGGATCACAATCTCCTTCACTTGTTCTCATATATCTACAAGTAAAAACAAGTCCAAATGCCTTGATTTGGGTGCACCACTGCACCCTCATATTTTGTTGCCTTCTAAGATCATATCAGAAAATTTGATAAACCAAAGCCTTTGGGTCAGTTCAATATTCTGGGAGGATTTTGGAGTTTCAATTGTGCTTCTAAAAATCTCAATGCACTAAAAAGTGTCCATATTCATCATGGTTTCCTCGGAGCTTATATATTAAAGTTCATATTCTGTTGGTAGCGGAATTTTCAGAGGTCTTGTTTCCATATGATGGGCAGTCTTTATTAGATATTTAAGTTTTCATTTGCTAATCCATCCAGTTTTTACAAGAAAATAATTTTAATATGAACTTAATACTGATGTGAATGTGGACGGCGTACCTGAAGCTTATTTAGAGTTGCAGAGAGAGAAGTAAATATCCAAATAATGAAGAATGCATCCAAGATTGCTACAGGAAGAACCAAAAACAGTCTTGCCTTTCCTGAAAGATCACTGACAGCACCAACATTTTCTACTAGTTCAAGCACCTCAGATGCCATGAAGAAAGTTATTCCAAGCATGATCACCTTTGACGTAATACCACCTAGGGTTGGTCTCACAACACCATAGCCCATTGAAACCATCAGGATGATCAAACGTGCAGCTGTTCGTTTAACAGTACCAAAGGTGACTGCCCATATAGTGATCCCAGTTGGCCTGATTCCATTTTCGTTGAATTCAGCATACTCAAAATACCATAAAGCCATCTCAAACATGCCCAGAGTTATCACTAGAGTTATGCAGTTCTGCAATGGAAGAACTTCTTTCCAAAATCTTGCATACTGAGAGAACCAAAAGATTCCAAGTACTACAAAAGCAAGGGACATGAACTCATAGAAATTCATAAGTGGTGCCATTCTTCCAGGTAGATAACCAGTAGGATTTTTCCATACAGTTTTTCCCTCTACAACCAACTCCTTGAGATTTGGATCACAATGAATGAAATACAAGTTATACATCCCAGTTTTTGTAATCTGTATCAATTTTGATGGCAATGTTGCAACTTGCTCATCTGTGTTGAAGGAGACACCAAACACTTGGGGCCAGCTAGGATTTCTGGTAGATGGGCGGTGAATGACTTCTCCTTGTGAACACGCACCCAATTTTGCAAGATCCGCCATGCAGCAAACTGCTCTCTGGCCCCCATAGGCTGAACCTCCAATCATCTCTCTGTCTTCCACCTCAAAAACAATGGCTTGGATCATCCCTGAGCTGAAGTTAGCAAATTCCTTGGGCCTCCGGAATGTAATCTTTTCAAAACTGGTTACCGAATACCATATAAGATCAGGCAATTGGAAAAGAATGAGCATTGCAAAATCATAAACACATAATTTTAACTTTGGAAACCACAGAGGAAGAAAATTACATGAATGATCAACAAAAGAATGAGCATTGCAAAAGCATAAAACACATAAGTTCTACTTTGGAAACCAAAGAGCAAGAAAATTACATGTATGATCAACAAGTAAACCTACTTTCACTACAATATTTTGGCAAGGTTGAATACACACCGGTATGTGGGAGGCACTGTATTACACATGTCAAATTTTGACACTCCCCAAATTTGCAAGTGACAAACATGATTTATATGCTCAATGAATATTCAAAGTCACTGTTCCTCAAAAAAAAAAAAAAAAATTCACATTTAACAGAGTTCAATTGTAATTCTTTCACTAGAAGTGTTTTAGGTGGCAAATTAACACCATTAAGTTCATATATGCTTATTTCTTTCAATCATTGTATATGATTTCATTATATAATGCTCATAACTATAAAAGTATTGGAAGACATTCAAATTTAGCTGAACCTGATAACTGGTTCCCATTCCAGATTTGATATTCATGCTGATACCAATGCAAAATAGAACTTCTAAACTTTATTTGACATGTAAATACACAGCTGGCCAAAAAATAAAGAAACATGTATAACAATGCTTAAGTCTAGATGCGCGAATGCATGTCACAGTTCCAATTTAGTTATAAGTGTTTCATTTTTTATCCCAACTTATGGTAATTAAAATACCTTACAAACAATTAAAAATATCGTCAAAAGAACACCTCTCGCATGTCATTTCCTTTTGGAAAAAAATGGAAATGTATGTGTGTGTGTGTAAACATGCAGTTGTAAAAAAATGTAATTATTTTTTTGCCACCAATTTTTATCATAACTTAACATGACAAATCAAAGTGGTTACTGTGAAAGCAATACAGCTTTAAAATTAATAACAAGAATCTTCTCATATACTGTTCATGAACTTAGACACAAACGCTACTACACTTCTTGAATCAGATCTCTACATATTACAATTGAATACCACTGAAAAATCACAGAAAATCACCAAAATATACACTTAATAAACAGAATTCCAACAATTTACCATCAATATACCAATAATCACATCGGAAAAAGCAAATAATCCATATGAAAGCAAGAGATCTCAACGACAACAATATAAATAAACAGAAACACAAAGAGATGCATAGAATTTCTATAGAAAAAGAAGTTGAATTCACCGTATAAAAGAATCTCCATTTGCAAAAATCGCAGCCTCACTCTGATTGGGTAAAGAAGAGTAAATTCCTTCACTTCCTCCATGGACTACGAGGGCGTTGCCCTTGCTCACGAATCTCTCTCCGGCGTACTCATGAACAGAAGCTTCAATGCACAGAAGCCATAGACACAGAAGAAACAGAGCTGAGATTGACTCGAGCTTCGTCATTGTTGCAAGGATAAACCTTCGAAGACAGCGAGAAAAACCTAATGTGTCGCGTGTGTGCGTGAGAGAGAGAGGGAGCTGTGGATCTAGTGATGTGAAGGACAGGTTGTCAGAAATAAGTCAAGATCCCGAGAAATAAAAGCTAAATTAGAGAGTGTGTGGGTGACTTAATGGATTGTTAAGGAAAGGCTGATTAATGTATGGTTTACATACATGTGTGTTTACATGAAGTCTGATCATCAACTTGAGTTTGAATATGCTTGAGTGATGTGTCATGATTTAGATACTATATTTTTTACTTGGGTGATGTGCAGATGATCCAAATTATGATACATTACCCAAATACCAAGCAAACTCAAATAAAGGATCCTTGTTCGTTTACACAGGTTTACAACCGTTCAATATTCGTCTTATTATTGGGTCAAAAGTCGCGAGGAATTATTACTATCATGCAACATTCTTGCGCCAAAAATCGTGTAAAATAGGAAATATCTTATTAGTAATTAATTTTGTATGATACAATGTCATTAGGGGAATTAATATTACATAAAGGTAGCGCTTCCTTCAAACTCCAATCATCGGAATTTTGGTAACTAAAAGTGTTCATACTATTACTATAGCATGATTAGACAGACTTAAATAATTAAATAAGCTCTTTTAGCAAAAGAGAACAGCATCCTTCTCCTTTTTATTTGGTTTGTTTTGGGCTACCAAGCAAGAAAATCCTACCCAAGTTTTGTTTGAGGATTATGAAGAAAGGTGTTCCTTTGTAGGGCTACAAGATAATCCGAGTGGCTTGGGACTTGGATCTGAGATCTACTCAATGAAAAGCTTATTTCAACTAGCTAATCAGACAAATTAATCAAATATAAATATTTTCTCCTTAAACTCAGCAAGCAAAATAATTGCTTGTTTGAACTCACCTCATTAGACAAATAAATCAAGTTAAAATATTTTCTTTTTAAACATGCAAGAAAATTCAAATAAAGTACAACTCAATTCAATAAAGGACTGAATTAAACTTGCTCATTAAATAAAAAAAAAAAAACCCATTATTTCTGAATTTGTTCAACTGAAATTGATTGCATACCATCAAATTCAAAACGGCAATGGATCCACATTTCGAATGACCCTGGCCCTATTTAAGATGAGGGATTTGTTAGTTAATTTAAGATGATGGCTTTGTAAATTAAACGCTTCATAAAATTCAAATGGTACCATTAGATTTTTAAAGGAGGTTAAAAATTGGCCCTTCAGAAATCTGAAAATCAAGGACTTCAGAAGCCATACTCTGTTGTATTTCTCCTTTTTGTAGACAAGCTTTGAAGAGCTATCCTACCAGAGCATCAAGTAGATAATTGAAATTTATAACCAAAAAGGTCTACACCACGGTGAAGGAGATAACAACAGGAATCTGTGGCACATTGAGAGGACACTGGAACAAACCATTTCAACAAGCAATTTCCATGATACAGATGAATAGATAGTGCCTGAAACAGTCACTTCAAAAAGATTCCAAGGCCAAAACCCCATCTCACCCGTATCCTTCAACCAGTCATCCATGGAGAAGCAGAAGTCCTCCAACATATAAGAGAAATCGAGCATAACCACCTCAACTACATCATATAAAACTTCCCACAGATTTCCTATCAATTGGCCATATCATCCTTTGAAATCAACTGACCTTCAGATGCCGTTGAGAGACCTCGTCAAATAAATTCTTGACAAATGTTTACAGAAATTTAATGTTGAGAGAGAGAGAGAAAGATAGAGAGAGCAAAAGATATCCAGCCGTCGTTATATTGCCCAACGCCAACCAACCGCGATAATATTTGCGGCCAACATGGCATGAACTCAATGAAAATGGCAGGGCTGAATGTCACAGAGATGTACATCAATCCAAATCAAGGAACTCCATTCTTTTTCTCATGGTACCTTTAAGTTCTGAAGCCTCCCTTTCTGCCTTTTGTGCCTGCAGATATAACAATGGTCCATGGTGGTTAAAATCACCAAATAAAAAATTTCAATCACAGCTGAAGCACAATTCACATTTCAGCAGTCTTCTGTACAAAGCAAAGAAACAAGATGTAGAAGACAAAACAGCTCACAGGGTTCAATCAAAATAAAAATAAGTGTTAAAAGGCACACTAAATTACAGAGAGAAGATATTGGTTAATGAGCAGAGAATACAGCAGATTTAGGAGATACAGAAATTCTCTAATCTCTTTCACTCAAAGTTTGATTGCTACCCTTACACAGTCAGTCACAATGGAAGTTTTAAGGCTGATAAATGTCAAGCAGGATTAAATGCCTTAGTTCCCTCTTGATGGAAGAAGCTGTAGGTTGATAGTGTGCAGTTTCAAAATATAAACATTGTTGATATTACCACTCAAACCATAATCAGTAAGCCTCTGATGAAGCTTGACCAAAGACGCCTTACTGGGCCAAGTGAGTCAAATTAGATCAGAATCTAGATGAATTGCTAGGATGCCAAAAATATGTCTCTCACCATCTGTTTCTCAAACAATAAAACTTTTCTGATTGTATTTATTGGACACGAGAGACAATGAGTTCTGGAATCAATGACCTGTGAGCAAAACTAGTACTCAATGTAATACAGAAAATTTTGTAAATGTCATTGGCTTACTCATAACTTATCTTGTATTGACAACTGTCCATGTAATGTAAACCAAATACACGTATAAATTTAAAATTTGCAATTTGGAATATTGATTTTACTTTCACAGCACATCGTGTGCTTGCATTATGAACATTAAGAAACATAGGGCTATTGATTGTTAGAAGAACAAGATGTTTTGATGCTATTAACGAGTATTTAACTTTGTTCGTCAATGGAAAGCACCCCTTTTAAACAAGGAGCACTGTGTTTCCAAAGCTCTTGAGCAGCACGCTTTGAAACCAAGCTCGCATTCCTTACTTTAAATTTTCAGCTTTTTATTTAAGGTTTGTTCTTCATAGAATTCACATCCATACTTCATACTTCATGCATTTCAAAATGATGCTTCTAAGATTATTGGAAACTAGGTTTGATTTATTATGGATCATTGAAAAGCTTAAAAATTTATTGGCTATTTGGCTCAGCACCTTATGGCTTACACTTGCTCAGGTTACTATGATTCCGAATGTTGTACATCATCCATCTAAATAGTATCTGATTATCCATTAGGCCAGACAACCTCCACATGCCTACATCTAAAAGATAAAGTGTTACATTAAAGAGAAACTCATTATGTGAGCTAAAGAGGCTGAATAGCTCAAAACATTGATTTAGCCACATGTTGCTATTGGAGAAATTTTAGCTCCCTCAAATAACTACCTAAAATAACTGCATAACGATTGAGCCATCTAATGATTTACAGTCCACCAGTTAAATGGTATAAATGGATAATTTGGTAGACATCTACATTGAAAGATGGAATTGAGCCCCATAATACTACGCTAACATTAAATTTTGTGACTAATCCATAAGTCCCATAAAGTTCCAGAGAAGAACAATAGGACAGCACTGTTCAAAATCAATTCATCCCTACTATCCAGACCAGTTCAAACTGTGCTGGGACCTTCACCGGACCAGATTACTAAAAATTTGATAATTTCCTGAAACTCAGAAGCCCGGTAGGTGAATACTCAGGCCAGTAACTCAATGACTCAATTATGTCATGTGACAAGATAAATATATATTAATAGAGACTTTTTTTTTCCAATTACAATATTGACATTCAATAATTAATATTAATAAGTAGTAAATGAAGTAAAAATGGGTAGATTCCTAAACAGGGCAAATTTTCTCAAAGCATTTGAAAAAACTTATTTATGACACCACCAATGTTGCACCAACTCAGTCATATAACCAAATCAATGTCTGAACCAATTTTTAAAAATAACACTGGATAGAATAAAGAAGCGAGTGAGTTCACATTCTGGGTTAAAGCAACCACACCACTAAACTATGTACAAGTGTCATCACTTTTCCCTAAATGATCACACCACCTATAACCTATGTACAAAATATTATAACTTTTTTCCTAATTAAATTCTTTTTTCCTTCTTAAAATAAAATTTATTCAAAAATATATTGAACGCAATACCAAAACCAAGATACACCAGATTTGATCTTTCACTAAAGGGCCCATGTAACTACACAGCAATACAGCCTACTATATCACCACTGTTTTTTTTAAAGGAATATATGAGCAAAAAGAAATAATGATACAATTGAATATAATCAAACCATTATTCAAAGATTTCTATGATAGGATATTACATCCATAGGAGAGTGAAAGGGCCCTTAAGTGAGCCATGACAATATATTTCAGTCTGGAATTATCTTAACTAATAAAAAATATAAAAGAAGCCAAATATATGCAATAAAAAGAACATCATAACAGTAGCACTTACCCTTTTAATCTCTGCTGGTGAAACACGAGTCATGTGTGGAGGAAGTTCCTCTTTCTCCAAGTCCTAATCAATGAAATGCAAATCTTAAGAAAACAGATTAATAAAGCAAATATTTACGGAAATCAACCATATCAAATAACACAACATACCAGCTCTCCAATTAAAACAACATTCTCCCCACGGATTACATATAGACCTAATGGGATGTCACAATAAAGATCGCCAACGATAACTCGCTCACATGCACCCTCGAGAACAGCATTGGCTGTATATGAGATATAAAACTTTCATCAACCATTCAAGTGTTAAAATATTAGTATGTGAAACCACAGAAAACAATAGGAGAAAAAGTGGTACCGAATTGATCAAAAGAACGAAGTATTCCCAAGAGCTTTCGACCATCTCGCAGCAGTACGAGAAGTTTCTCTGCAAAATTACAAAAGCATAAGGCCCATAATAACCACCCGGGAGGGGCAAGCCTCAAACATCCAACACCCAAAAAAACAAAGAGACTAAGGAGTAATAATTTAATGATAATTGCTTGAAAAATGGTCTTTATCACAGTTGCATGGGAACAATCAAAAGAAAGTATACATATTGTCATATACCATAGCACCATTCCATCCTCAAGGAAATTTTTTACATATTTCTATATATGTCATAGTATTCAAATTGCCCAATAATGAGTGAATGAATGAAAAAAATAAAAAAATAAAACACTCCCCACACTAGAACCAAAATCTCTCCCCCTTGCATTTATCATATCTTTACTACTTTGTTAATGATCTTCCTCCTAGTTAAATGAAGGATTAAACACTTCAACATCCATTGTAGCTTTGATTAAATACTTGGTATACCACCAAGTTCCCAACAAAAACTTAACCATTCCAATAGTTTTGCATAATTCTTAAGAGACTGCTACACCAAGTCCTATACACCACAGGATCCAAAGCACCATCAATAGCTTCATATCGCGTTACTTGAATAAATCAAAGTTTTACACAACTTAATTTTACGAGGAGGGAGTTTTAACCTTATTTTGCCCAGATAAAATGCATACAGAACTAAATCTGTGACAACCCATTGATGCGGAATTGCAGATAAATAGAAATCACCATTGAACATGGTACTGTGTAATCTGAAGAGAAATCACACTTTTTTAAACACAGAAAAATTAAAACTTCAGTATGGTAACTCCTCAAATCAGCCACAAACAGAAGAAAAGCTACAGCTAAAACCATATGTACGTATATGTGTATATATATAGAGAGAGAGAAAGAGAGAGCTCTTACTGTCAAGATAGCTCGCAAGAGATGTAGATAAATAGACATCTTCGGGGCCTGCCCAAGACATTGAGCTCAAACTTTTTCGGTATCTCAAAAATCACCGAAAAATTCCCCAAAAACGAAACAAATGGCATTGGCAGCTAAGATTTCCCTTTGCTGCCACACCACTCACTACCCACAATCCAAAACTCCTATAAAAACACCCCTTAAATACACCTCAAACAAATCGAAAAAACCAAACAATATGCGAAGTCGCAACTCATAAACCAAACTACCAATCACCAAAGGAAAAACCAAAAACCCTAATTTGGCAAACACGACTTCAAAGTAAACAGCGCTTCTTCAGATCTAAAACCCTAACTCGACCAAACCCTACATCCCAAGAATAGAAGTTTAGAATTCTCCCCAAGATTGATGGGACTAAATGGTTTGGAAACACTCAGATCCAATCGCATAGGAAGAGTTTACAAGAAATTTGAGGAAAGAAAATAGAAAGAAAATTTGAGGGAAAACACGAGGAAAAAAAAAAAAGGCTATAGAATGTGGGAAAGTTTCTGAGGAATTTAGGGGATTTCTAGGGTTTGGACCTTTCCATGCTGCAATTTCCTTTTGGGAAAGATATCTGCTTTCTTGCTACCTCCATCGACCCCCCTCATTGATTGATAAAAGTCTGTATTTATTATATGTTTAGTTCAAGCCAGTAAGACGGAAATTATGGGCGGTGATTGAGCGGACTCAACAGCAGCAAAAATTTAATACGTGGCTGAATTACATTGGTAGGAATCGTAAAAAGTCAAAGAGAGAGAGTGGTTGGTTTTCTTGTTTGTAGGATTACTAGTTACTGGGCAATTGTTAATGAAAAATGGTATAACAAATGACTCAAGGAATACAAAAGCAACCTCATCGAATAAAGAAAGATGTATGAACTATTGGGTCAAAACTGATGTTTATTTTATCTGATTATTTCATCAATTTATTTTCATTCACTTTAGCCGACATATAATATGTAGTTCACAACTTCATATTACTTAAATTTATATTTTTTATTTTTTAAGGATCATAGAAAATAATCAAAATATTGATCCACGCAAGATGGATATTCAAAGACAAGTGGAACATATATATATATATATAGAGAGAGAAGTGATTTAGTGAGCATGTGCTTACTTTAGTTAAAGTCAGCAAATAACTCAAGTCCTTGGATTCTCATTCACTTAATGGAAGATTCATCTCAAGATTCCAATCCAAGGATTTGTGTTCTTTGCTTACTTTAGCTTAAAGTCAGCAAATGCTCACTAGAACATTTTTCTATATATATATATATATATATATATATTTGGTATTTAGACCTTTTGACATGTTTTTTAAAACTATGGTGAAGTTGAGTTCAAGTTCAGTTAATCAATAAATTAGAGATCTATTTGGTAAATAACAAAATTTGGTCAGCTCAAAGGAATTGAACTATGTTTTGTTTACTACGGAGTATTGATTATTAAATTATTATTTTTTCTTTTAAACTCATTCAAGTTTATATAAAAATAAGATATAAAAGGGTACGTTTGAATAAGCTTCTACTTCATGTTTTTCTACTTTTAAAAATAAAAAAATAAAAGTTTTTTATATTTTCTATAGTGCAAAATTTTGATAGTTACTTTTTTAAAAGTTGAGGAAGTAATAATTTCTTGCTATCTCAACTTTTTAAAGCAACTACCAAATTTTTTGCACTCAAAATTTTCATATTTTTACTTTTAAAAGTAAAAAAATAAAATAAAATAAACTTAATTTGTTTTTTTATTTACTACGGAGTATTAATTTGATATTTTCACATAAAATAAATTTAACTTGACTTTACCAAACTGTAAATAACGTGGGTAAATTTATCGGACAATATAAATAATTTTAATTCAAATTTTTCTTAATTTATTATCAATTTGGCCTACTAATTTTGAATGTTATCCTTTCTTGCCCCATCATTAATACACACAAGTGACAAGATTACAAGAATAGAAGTTAGGGACAATACAATGCATGTGGTGGTGGTGGGAGGGTAGCGTGGCAAATAATATATATTAATGGGATAGTGGTAGGAGGAAATAATATATTTATTAGAGAGAGAATTGGACACCTCCCAAACGACTAAAGAGATGGATTGTAAACCCTGGACGCATGTTTACTATTGAAAATTTTCATAATTTTTTTTTAATAAAAAATGGTTTAGAAAATGCGTTTACCTATAAAAAGATCAAAATTATTTTTAAGAAAATGAATTCAATTTTTTAAAAAATGTGAAAACATCAAAAATATATTTTTTGTATATTCATAAAAAATAAAAATACGGATTATATCGTGGCAATGCTATAAATATATAAAAACATAGACCAACTATAAAACCACAAAATAAAAAAAATAAAAAAAAATATATATATATATATATATATATATAGAGAGAGAGAGAGAGAGAGAGAGAGAGAGAGAGAAAGAGAGCTTTAGTACATGCATTTACACTATTTTTAGTTTTTGAAAATAATTTTCATTTTTGTAAAGTAAACGCTTTTTTGTAAATTTTAAAAATTAAAAATGAAAATTATTTTCAAAAAATTCACAAAAAATATAACGGGTAATTGGCTAAAGGTCCTATTTTAGACTTATTTATTGGCTAAAGTCCTCCCATATTTTTTTTTCTTTGAAAAGTCCTAATTTATAATATTTTACTGCCTAAGGTCCTATTTTTCAAAACTATTTTTATTTAAGACAGAATTGCCCTTTGATAATCACGTTGCACACTGTCGACACTCTGTTTCTCTCTTTAGCGCTCTCTCTCCCTCTCTCTCTCTCTTCTGTTACTGGAACTCGAACATGTTGAAGCAGACATACAGAGTGTGCTTCTGTTTCAGGCAAAGGTTCAAGCTCACAGTAGCTGAAGCACCGAGCGAGATCAAAGCTTTATTCGATCGTTACTCCGATAACGGCTTCATGACTGTTGATCACCTCCAAAGATTCTTGATCGAAGTTCAGGGAGAAGATAAAGGTACCAAGCAGGATGCAGAAGGCATCATCGAGAATCTCAAGGAGTTTAAACTTCTCAATATCTTCCAACGCAAGGCTCTCAATCTCGAAGCTTCCTTTCGATACCTCTTCAGTGATATTAGGAGTCCTCTCTCCCGTCGGGTAATTATATTATATTTTTTTTTTATTTTTCTGGTGTTTGATTTAATTCAATTAACTTTTCATATAATAAAAAGTTTTTTTTAAATTAATTTTTCGTTTGGTTGCTTGGAAAATGTAGGAAAAATAAAGATTTTTTTTTTTTTTTGGCGTAGTGACCTGCATTTTTCGGAGTAGTGACATGCGTTTCCGACGTAGTGACCGGCATTTTTAGGCGTAGTAACCTGCGTTGGCGTAGTGACCTGCATTTCCGGCGTAGGAAACTGATGCAGGTCACTACGGGGTGTGACGTATTGAACCCAGGAGTTGAGAGTGTAGGTGGCGTTGAAGATTGTTAGAAAGGAGGGGTATTTTTGTCCAATTCATGCCAAAAGGACTTTTGGGAAGAAAAATCGATTGCGAGGACTTTTGGCATGAAAATCTTCTAAGTGAGGACTTTTAGCCAAATTCCCCAAAATATAAACTACAAAAAATTTCACAAAATAAACATGCAATATGTCATATAAGTTTGAAAACACTTTTCTCTTGTCTGCAATCTTTTTTACTCTACGAAGTAATTCTGTGCAAAGCCAACATTGTCCAAGAAAAATAAAAAACTTATAAATGGTATGTTTATGCATAACACAAGTATAGTGATATTGTCAATACCAGGGCCGTTTGCATTCGCTTTTTTTATAATCACTTTTGGAGTTTAAAATTTCACTTGATCTAAAATGAGAAATGATAATCATTTTTAAACTTAGGAGGATAGGATGCTTGAACAATTTTTCATATTAATAGTGATTGTGGCAAAAGTTAGGAAGCCCCAACTTTTACCACAATCACTTTTAGTATGAAAATGTTGATATGTGAAGACATGGTTCGAATATAATTTAAAAGAGATATGTAAAGAAATAGTTATCCAAAAGTGATTTTAGCATAAGCTAACGCAAATAGACCCTTAATACCATAGTCATGGTATTTGGTTCGGCTGGTTATGCTAGTTAACTACCGGCGACTCGGTCTGTCTATTGGATCAAGTTATTTTAATAAACCGGCCAGTTATAGTTTTTCATACATTAAATAAAAAGTTTAAAAGGAAGCTACTTGGACTAGCGTAGTGGTGTTGGTGTAAGGAGGATATGGTTAGGATTAGTTAAGTTAAGGGATCGAATCTCCTCCAATATAACCA
>JAESVK010000097.1:692293-706350 GCA_017140935.1 Hamamelis virginiana | reverse complement strand
TCGTTTTTTTTGGTTTTTTTTTTTTATTTTTTTGTGGGCGCCTCCCCACCAAAAAAAACCCCCCCCCCCCCCCCCCCCGCGGAAAAAAAAAAAAAAAAAAGGTTTATAAGAAATTGGAACATAGCATAACTTAAATTAAAATTAGCTCTAACCACTAAGGTCCTGTTTGCATTAACTTTTCTTAAAATCAATTTTGGAACTTAAAATTCCACTTGATTTAAGAGATTAGATGATAATTACTTTTGGATAACTTGAGGGATGATATAATGGATGACAAACTTTCATAGTAGAAGTGATTATGGCAAAAGTTATGGAGCTTCAACTTTTACTATAATCATTTCTAATATAAAAATTTTTATATTTGAAGAGATGGTTTGAACATAATTTTAAAGAGAGATATAAATAAATAGTTCTTCAAAAGTTATTTTAAAAAAAACCAATGCAAACGAGCCTTAAGCTATTTCCCATACTTCTAATAAAAATTGAACTTTCTTTCTTCTTTTTTTTTCCCCTAATATTTGTTTGTTTCGTAACCTATCCATTTTGGCCTCAAAGCCCTCTGATCTTCTTAGGCAGTTCTTTAAAGAATCAAATAAGCCAATGTTGTGTGTAAGAGATGGTGTCAGAATATGCCAGCCCTGACATTTGAAAGCCAGTGGAGTGTTATGTGTATTCGCCTAATCTTTGGCGAAACAATTCCTCCTTTCCTAAACAAGTTTCCTTTCTTTTCTCTTGCTCGATCTTTCCAAGATCCAAACACAGCATGGACAGGATATATTTTGGTTCCAGTTAAGTTCCACTTTCCCTTCTCTTCTCATGCTTGTTTGATAAGGTTGCAGTCTTTATAAAATCATGAAATTCTAATATTATTTGCCTCAAAACTATCTTACAGAGAGAGGTAGTGAAACTTAGCAACAAAGTGTAGTAAAATAGGATTAAAAATGTAGGGAGTGTCTAGCTTTAATTGCCAGTACAGACTACAGAAATCCCTTAAGTGACAATCATAACATGTGTTGTCCTGTATCACAGATACAACCATGAAAAAAATGGCAACCATTGTCACCAAAATAAGGTCACTGTGTGTCGATCGTTGTGGTCCTCGCATTACTTATGAGCCACACCTTGAAAAATTTATTGATGGTTTTACCCCTCAGTGAAATTTCAGCTTTAGTTCATGATCCCAACAATCTGAGTTTCTTGATTCCAAGGCATAAACATTGAATCTGCAGAATCATTCTAGCATGAAGTTAGATATAAAATACAAACAATTCACATATATTCTGTTGGGGAGAGAGAGAGAGGGAATTAGTACTTGAAATATGAGTCTATATATATATATTGAACAATATCTAAAGCCAGTATTGTTCCTTTCCACCATGCCCAACAGGGCATCCTCAGCAGGGTGAAAATATACAAACAAAGGCACATATTACAGTTGCACCCAAACCAGTCTCTCAAGGAAAATGAAATTACACTCTGCTTGGATCTCAGAAACGAATGAAGGAAAATGTTGAAATTTTCCTAATAAATTTCTTTGTAAAGCATTTTTGCTCCATTTTCTTTCCTTTCCCTCAACTTTTCCGGGTCCCAAACAGAGTCTAATGAAGCTCAAAAAGAGAGTTCTTACCTTCTAAATAGAATGCTAGCAAGGTGGAGGCAGATTTACATTTCCAGAACAATATCTGCACTCAAAAAACAAATCCCATCAATGCCAAATTGTGCTGTTTTCTTAAATGGACATATCTACATAAACAAAAGGGTACATCCATGCATATTCTGGTAAATTTATATCATGATACAAACACAAAATGAACTTACATTCTGAATCGGTCTTGACCCATTTACATCCATCATTTGCTTTTTCCCGCCTTTCATCTTCTTCGTTTCCTGTCTTCGGCATCTGTTTGTCCTCTAAGTATTTCTTCATAGACGATGCTCGAGAAGAATTTTGAGGGTATACTTTCTTGTGAAGCATTGTCCTCAAAAGCTGCAGGCAGATATCATGATGAAAAAAGAAAAGGATTGAATATCAAAAGGAATAGGATAAAATGAAAGGCGAAAAAAGCTAGGACAGTTTAACATGATCAAATTGTAATTCAAATATTTACATACCTTCTCCATTTTTGACTCTTGAAGTGTATCTCTCAAACTAGGGGCAGGCGAAAATCCACTTCTGCAGACAAACATTTTCTTGAGAAGGAAAGAAATTGATCTTTTCCCAATAGCTTTTTTACTGTTTTCTGTACAAACATCTCTGCATCTGTCAAGAATTACACTAATAGTCCTTTCAATATCTTCTTCCTTATCATCTGAATTGCTGCAAATTGTATTACAAAGTCTTCTATCAACCTCCAAGCTTGATGGGCAGTTAAGGAATTTATCCAAAGGGAGATCAGCAATGTCTCCTTCTACATTAGAAGCTGGTTTTCGCGATAATAGCTTTGTTAACTCTTTCTGTAACTTGCCAACTTCTTCAGGTGTAAAATCTAGTAAATCTTGAGATGAAGAAGGATCCTCCTGAGGATTTTGGCTTTCTGGGTTTTCTTTTAGATCATTGTTTCCAAAAGTTCCAATTGCCAACAATCCATGAGGCCAATCACTGAATTCTTCTTTCACAGGTTCTTGCTTTAAATGATCTGCACACAGTGGAACTGATTAAGTTAAATGAGTAGCAGATTTGATTAAAAATTATTCTGCAGCTACATTTATGGCAATTAAATTGATGCTAAAACCATTCATACTTTGCCATGCTACCATGCTTATTAAATATTTGTTCATTTTTTTTTTTTTAGTTTTTTGTTAATGAGTTGGGGAGGGTTTTGATTTAAAAGTTTGCCAACAAAAGCCAACTGATATTTCTCCTCCTCTTGTGAGGGAAAATTCTTGGATTTTCTACCCCGCTAGTTTGGTACGTGTCATATGTAATGTAATGTGTACATTTTTACCTGTACCCAAAAAAAAAAAAAAAGATTTTAAAAGCATGGGCTCCATGCATTTGCGACCTAAATGAAATCTAGATAGGACTAAGCTGATTAAGTTAAGGATCAACGGAAAGAGAAAGGAGTGATTCTTCACGTATTAAAATTTTAATCTTCCCTTTTATAGCAAAAGATATGACTGACACATTATAGTCATATCAACACAATATCCATAAATGGTTAATCTAGAATGTCCGCATTATGAAATTGTAATGTCAACAAAATAATTGAATAGCAAGAAACTTATATGAAATTTAGTGTAAACTACCACAACATTTAATATTGGGAAATAATCCAAATTTTGATCTATTTAGCATTTTTAAAATAAAATATACAAAAAAAGGGAGGTATCATTACAAACTCCATGAAAATAACAATTATAATTAGTGATCTGGATCCTCTGTTCGGGCTTAGATATGCTTGGGTGATGTGTAATGATCTGGATGCTCTGCTTTTCACTTAGGGGATGTGCATATGATTCAGATCATGACACATAACTCAAGCACCAAGTAATGTATACAAATGAAATTAGATGTCATAATTGAAAAATGTATTATTAATTTTTTATTAAAGATGTCATTTAAGTTAGATTGCAAAGTAAGGGGGCAGGGATCCTATATTTGCGGTTAAGACTTAAGACTTAAGACTTAAGAGTAAGATATAGAGAGAGAGAAAGTGGAGAGAGAGGAATGAAGGAAATGTAGATTGTAGAGCACATCACAAAAACTTAAATGTACCTTAAAAAAATAGAATATGCAAAAATAGAGGGGTATCGCTGCAAACACCCCGAAAACAATACTAATACGTGTGAATGAGGTAAGATTTTAAGATGAAAAAATTACGACCGTCCGATCGATCCACACAGACAAGAAATATGAAGATCACATGTCGTGTCTTCTAGATCTTCTATATAAGCAGTATTCCGCTCTTTTCTATGGAAAAGTACACGCACTTATCAAAGGTCAAGCGTCAAAACTCTTGGTATCTTATTCAGCTGACTCCATTTGCAGCCCTATTTTACTATTTACTTGTACCAGTAAAAATTTTCCGGAAAATTTTTTCCGGGAAATCACATGGCAAAAACTTTAGTACCCAAATTGCATTTAAATCCAGCCCAAACAAGAAAAAAGAAAAAGAAAAAGAAAAAGGAGAGTTAAAATGCATGCGACTACAAGAATATTTGAATTGAATATGAAGAATTTATTATTTATCAAGTAAGTGAGCTACATTCTCTCACAATTCGGGAATACAATGCGGGGGTTTGATCGATCAAGTGGAATTTTACTTCAATTTCCACCTTGACTATAAGTCTACAACAAATCTCTCTCTCTCTCTCTCTCTCTCATACATACGCTACCAAAAAAAGTCGCTTCAATTATTGGGTAAAATCATAATAAGGAAGCTAACAAAAAAAAAAAAAAAAACCATATATAAATAGGGAAAGCTTATTCATAAAAAACTTTTCCCATGCATGAGACCGAAACATCATTTTGCATGATTACAAATTTACAATATATATATATATATATATACATACGTGTGCGTGTATATGTATGTGTATGGGATGGAAGAAAGGAATGCTTACTATTAGCGGAAACTGCATTGGATTTTCTGTTCCCTTGTCTCCCATTAAACTTATTTTGCATCCAACCGAAGATCTGCAACCAAACAAATCAAAACTCTCAATCAAAAAACTCAAATTAATAGACCTCTCTCTCTCTCTCTCTCTCTAACCCACCTTCATTTTGCAGACAGATTAGGACTTAGGAGCTCTTCAAAACTCTAAAGGCCGGAAAGGTGGTAACTGATGAAAAGAGCTCTAGAAAACGTATGGGAAAGAGTGAGGAGTGGTGGGTGTAATGTGTATGAAAGACTCTCAGTTGTCAAAAGAAAACTTTAAAAAGCCTATGAGAGTTGATGAGCTTTGGAAGTATAAAATTAATATGGAATTGGGATTTTGATGAATTCCATGGCCAAAGCCAAACTGAAAAGCTAGCTTCTTCCACCTTACTGGTTCAAGTTCCCAAACACGGCCTTAATATATGCCTCAGCTGTCCATTCCCCCAACTTTATGACGACTATATGTCTATATGTCCAATCTTTTGCTCTCTCTTCTCTTTGGCATCAACTAATATACCCATACCCCACTACCTAACACAAAGACATTCTCTTTTATTTTTAATAATCTATACATACATACTTATTATTATCAACTAATCAATATAGTTTAATAATACATGGATATTGATACTGCGGACGCATTTTAAAAAAAAAAACAATAGCTGGAGGAGCAATCGTGGCACTAATTTTATTCATTCGATCATGATGTGTAGATCCCAAGACAACCTTTCGAGTATAAAAGTAAGAATTAAGCTCAATGGCAATGGATGTGCCACGAGGGTCTCTCCAAGAAATTGTTGCTTGATAGCTTCAATTGATCATGCTATTCATGACATGCGTATCTCCTTGAACCTAGCTATTGTCCATTTGCTTTTGATGTACACTTGGCTTTGAACCCTAATTTCTTGAGATTATTTCCTATCTTTTGACTTTCATAGCGAGAATTTAGTGAAAAATGAAGATTTAGTATCAATAATTTTGTAAGTACAAAAATTATGTGATAGAAATCCAAGAGGCTGATTTTCAAGCAAAGGGAAATAGTTCGGATATAATTACGTAGAAGAAACAAAACACTAATAGAAAAATCAAGATTTAGATCCGTTTCTATGGAAGACGATGACAGACAAGAGATTAACACGAAAACCCTTTGTTCCTCTCTCTCTAAAATTTTTGGAAAATGAAAGGATCTTATCAGCTAAATCTAGTGTCCCTTAAGATGTAACAAGAGAAAAAGCAGAGAGTAATTGTGATCTGTGGCAGAGCTCGAGCTTTGATCACGGAGCTCAAGTTTTATTGCAAAATTTCAAGTAAATTTAAGTTTCGACAAGTACTTGCTAATATGACCTCCATTTGGATTTTATTTATAAATAAATAAACAAAACAAATTTTTTTAAAAATGAAATTAATAAATAAAAAAATGTTTTCAAAAAAAAACTTTTAAACCAATTTGAAGCATTTCTTTTCCTTTTTTCTTGTTTAAAAAAACTATTTAAACAAAAAAAAAAAATTTTGGATAAGCATTTAAACAAAATTTTGTTTCCTTTGGACAACTTTTTAGAATATATAGCATTACTTATATATATATATACTCACACAAAACATGCTAATTAAAATTTTATTCAAAATTTTTACTTTTTTGAATGAGTGAAGTGTAGTGTATAACAACACTCTTTTATTTTTTTTATATTTTCATAAAATAAGTTGTCAAGACAATTTATATCAGCTACGTTATGTAAATTTAAACTTGAGTGAGTTAAGACCAAAGTGATCTCACGCAATTTTTTTTTTTTTCTTTTTGTCAAGTGATGGAACCTCATCCTATAAAAAAAACAAGACATAAATCACTCAGTAAAAGCTCATGTTTGGATAAGAGGCATATCAAATTAGAATTTATGCAGCAGTCCTTCTATTATAAGATGCACATTACGCAACTTTGTGTAAGGTGACCTTTTATGGAGTCAAATTCAGAACATATTTTGAAAAACTAAATGTTGGATTAAATGAATTGTTTATGAATTTCATATTTGTCAAAATCACAGTGATTCAATGGTCAATTTCTAAAAACTGTGACAACAAAAATTTGTCCTTTAAAATGTCACCAATTTTTTCTGGCTGATTTTTTTTTTCCCATAAGCTGGCTATTGGATTACTGTAATTTTTTGCAAACATGAAATTCATAAACAATTCATTTAATCCAACAATCAATTTTTTAAAATATATTCTGCATATAATCCGGTAAAAATCAACTTATGCGTAAAATGCATCAAGAAGAACTGAGAGTTTATATAGTTTCAAATTAGAGTTCACAGTTTAAAGACAAGTGGGGACAGCAAGGGAATGCCTAAGGGGGCGTTTGGTAGGGGGTTTTGATCGGTGGGTTTGGGGTTAGGCTCCACTTTCCATTGCTTGGATGGTGGGTTTGGGGTCAAAAAGATATCCCGGTGGAGTGAGGATTCCTGCCCACAAGGGGAATATGAAACCTCTTCTCAGCGTGAGTTTGAGCAATGAAGCCCGAGAATGCATCACTCATATTTTGGTATTGACGAGCGTATCCCTCCCTTTACACTCTACCAAATTTTAATTCCACATCTGTCCTACATATCACGACCCACACACACAGAGCAGATCAATGGAAGAAGAAGAAGAAAAGAATAATGCACGCAGCAAAGATCGGGCTTTGTCTAATGGACAAATTTTTTCCAAATTCCTCTTTTTTTTAGTTTTCCGAATTTGCTGTCAGAGCGTTGTAGCCCTTCCCTGCCGGTGTCTTCCCCCTTCCCCTGTGCCGCCGTCTTCCCCGGCTGGTTACTTCGCTTTTGAAATTTTGAAAGAAACATGGGTTATATATATATATATAGCTGCAGAACGAACTTTATTGGATTTATGTGTGATTATTGTTATTTAGGGCTTTTTAGTGCTTAATGGATTTTTTTTTGGTTAAATCTTTAGCTTATAAATGGAGGGTAATTTTGTAATCTCATATATAATTGTTGTAATCCTGACGGTCCAAACAAACAAATGTCAAGCTTCAAGTCTAAGTCATCTTATTCTTGGTTCCCAGCCAAACTCAAATTCTCCTATTAGGACATTTCAGGAAAAAGATTCGTAGCCCCCCTACCAAACGCACGCTAAGGGAATTCAGGGCCCTATGGGGCAACCACCCAATCACGTGAATAGGCCAACCAAGAGGGAACCCTGACACGGTCAGATTTTTGGATGGGCATGGGCATGAATAGGTGCAAGTGGGTGGGTTTTAGCAGTTTGGCTATGTGTCACGACAAAGTAACATCCATCATATCTTGTCGGAACAACACGTGTACCAAAGGGGTCGGGTTGACTTTCTAGTATGATCTTTTCTCCTTCTTTCCCCCAAACCCACAAAAACTGGATGCACTTTACTGTACAGAAAGTACCCCTTCGATTTCTGCAACACTCCATTACCCCCTCAAGCTTTAATTGGCTAATTTCCCCAGTCCCCTCTCATTTGCTACTTTCAAAATCTCTCTCCCTCTTAAACATTATTAGATTATACTAATGTCTAAAGTATCTAATGCAAACATGATTATTAATGTGATTAAGCACAGTTGTGGCAACGTCTAGATGATATAGAATATAAAAAAGGCGTGATATATACCACGATACGTTCAAAAGGCGCACGTAAATTCACCCCACCCACTCTCTAATGTATTAACAAATACAAATCTATTCATTTTAAACCACAGAGACACGTTTTCGCATCAGAGAGCGAGTACAGTGACTCCTTGTGTGTCCTAAGAGAACTTGTTAACAAAACCCTAAAACCCCAAAAGTTATAATAAGATGGTTTAGTCAATCTAAACACTTTCATTGGTTGACAAAACCTGTGCTTGTATTTTTTTTTTTTTTTGATGACCGGGTGTCCGGGCCAGCTTACGCGCACCTCGACTAATTCCGGAGCCCTGAAATTAACGACCGGGTAAGCCCTCCAGTGGCCCCAAGAGTTTAGCACGAGTCGAACTCAGGACCTCCGCTTCATGAGGCGTGGTCCCTTGCCAACTGAGCTACCCCTTGAGGTTTAACAAAACCTGTGCTTGGATCACTTTAAGACAAGCTACATGTGATCATATGCCGCCACCGATTAAGGCCCATTTATGAAAATCCGAGTCCATTGATTCTGTGGTTCTTATGACTCTTACGTTGTAAACGGATTACAGAAATCAAGCGAGCTAATGTGTACGATTTTCAGCAACAAAAAATGCAATGCTTAGTAGACCAATAATAAGAATTAAAATCAAAATCTGGGTGCGAGTGAAAAATATCTAGACATATAACGTCACGGAGCTTGTCAGTTTAATGCCTAGAAGTTGTATAGAATTTGGAAAACTCCTCGAGATGTACACGAGAGAGAGGACAGGGAACAAGGAGGAGAGAGAAGAAAAGGGATTGATTGCTCCCACTAAGATTTTAACAATTTTTAACAGAAAAGAAGAGAAGCCATGTGAGCTTATGGCATCTACTAGATGTTCAAGGGCTTGGGAACCAAACTATGTTAAGCAAGGCATGCACAAGATTTGCCTAAAATGGAATGTTTTGCATCTTACCCGAAGTAATAAACTAAGAGATTGCATGATGTGGACCTCTATCATCCAGGAAAGTGGTGGCCATCATCGTTTGACTAGCTCGAATTTCATTGGATCTCAAGTAAATTAATATATATTTGTATTATTGTATATACTGACTTGCATTAAGATTAAGCAAATGTTTCATTTTGCAATGAGATCCATAAAAATCACCAAGTTAAGCTAAGATCATAACAAAATAAAAGTTATGCACTAACGCTCTTGAGCCTCGGATTAATAATAATTAAAAAAAAAAATAATAGTTGATTGCTTACTAAGGTCTTAATGGTAATTCCAGTATGCTACGGAGTGCAATCCTGTCTCAATAATCTAACTGTAATTATAAAGTTATAATCCAGCAGAGTTATGTTCATGGCATTGGCAATCAGAAGCATCCTGATCCAAAAAAAGAAAAAAGAAAAATAAGCAATGAGAAGTCTGATTTCAGAATCTGTCTTTGGAATCAGGGAAAACAACAACAGAATACTTAGAAACTTCACGAGGATGGAAGCAACTTCCGTGAAGGATGACACTAAGTCTTGTCTAACCCAAAGAAAAGAATAAAAAATGCTTGCACTTTTTCGGTTGCTAAGAAACCAAAGAAAGGAAATGCTCTATGAATTGGCAATTGGAGTGATTGGAGTTTGGAAAACTCAATTTGGGGATTGAAAAGAGAATGGTGAAGACACATACCTGAGAACTTGATTTTTGCCAACCAACAAAAGGCCCTAAGGAACATGCCAAATAGAAGAATGACCAAAAAGTTAAAACTGCTTTATGAAACAATCCACATGCACAAGCATAAATGACACCACCAAACGATAACGTATCAAAAACACATCAATCTATAGACATTTCAATCAACCCTGTTATCAATCCAAATTCGTATCATTATCCAGATCCTTATATTGACACTTAACATAGTCAGACACTTTAACAATGGGTTAGGAGATCAATTTCTGTCACCTAAAAAAAGAGAGACAATAACACAGATGACAGGTCACTTGTTCTGAAATTACTACAAAAAAATGCCAAAGCTTTCAACATTGGAGTCATTGATCTTTTATCTATTCTTTTCAAGTGTAAGGATAAGGACATGTATTAATTATAAGTAGCAAGTCTTAATTTTATAATAATTTTACGGTTTTTGCAACAGTGATATGCTGAAATTGAGTAGGCCAGCCTACAGCTTGAATCCAGGTCAGTGTACAAGGGATGTACTAGAGGGAATGCTAGTTGTATCATTAAACTTTGACTGACCAAGAAATAAGGGGGAGCTACTTCTTTGATAGAGGTGCAAACTTCCAAAAAAAGTCAGATGGTAATTGCAGTAATAATATAAAAATCAACTGGTGGATGTTTTTTCAATAAATATATGGGATTTCCAGCCAAAAGCTAGACTATTCATGCCCCTAGCAAATTGAAAAGGGACTGTGAGAAGAACTAACATTACCTTAATGGAAACCATCAGAAAGGATAAATTCAGAATGTAAATTATATCAACTAAACAGGATGTTCAAATACACATTATTAGTATAAAATGGGAATCTGAGCTTGTATTGCAGCTTGATAGATGGGTGCTCCAGCTCAACTATGAAGCTCCAAAGTTAAAAATCACACAGAAACAGATAACAGGTACACTGCCTACTTGAAATTAAAAAATCACTGGTATGCCTAATGCACCAAGGTTTTTCTTTCTTTTCTTTTCTTTTTTATGGCTAGAAAAATAAACAGCATGCCTACAAATTTAAATATTGTAGCAATTTGCTAAGTTTTGAATTCAGTGTTTGAACTGTATATTGATAAATATATTATGTTTATGTCAATGACATTGAAAGCTGTGTATGGATGACAAAGACCTACTAGCGTAAATGCTAAGCATAGCTAGATGCATGAACACATGCATGTACTTTAAAAGAGACAAATAAATAACAGTATAATTTAATGCTAACTAACTTTTTGGTACAAATTAACCTTGCCAACTTGCTCGACCCTAATGGACTTGGATGACAGTTGTAGATTCACCAAAATGTTGCATCGCAGTGAACAGGTTTCAGATCTAACTAAATCAACTCATCTCAACCCGGCTATAGCCATCAAACTATGCCCCAAACCGTCAGCACCAACAGTCGAGTAAACTAACATATTTTTGTTAAACGCCACCTCCTTCATTGAGATTAACTACTAAACCCTCGTCTTATTTCACCTTTTGGCAACTTTAGCTACCCATGTGTAATAGAATTGAATCTCTATTGATCACATTCATATGAAACTTATAAAAACAGATAGGTCCAAGACAGAAAAGCTGTTGTGAACAAACAATTGACTAATCTCCATTGACTCACATCAACTCAAAACTCAAGAAGTACGAGCCAAAACAATTAGTACGATCTGGCTGTCAACAGTGTGTAAGGTAACCCCTTTTGTGTCATCTGTTGCTTATCTGATAATACTCAGTGGGCTACAACAAACTTAAATGCATCTTCTGGCATTCCAAAATTCTTATAACCACCCCAAAAATCCCTCTAACAAGCCCCCACTGTTCCAGAAACCAGTCAGTCTTCTTATCACAAGACCCTGCTACTCTGCTAGCTTAAGATCGTAATAGAACACAAGCCTTCCTCGCTTTTACATAGTATGTCCCCACAATGTTGTCTCAACTTCAACAATTAGGTTTCCAATTTTTATCTGACAAATGAAACATGCATCTTTGGTTTGTGGGCTGCAAACCAAAGATCTCCTAAAACACCGATTTATAAAATCCATGATAACTAGCAATTAAAAAGCACTTAATACATCTCCTAAAATGCATCAACCTGTTGCAAATAAGCACCCGATCTGTTAAGTTCAGCCACTGATGAAAAAGGCAAGGAATTCAAAAAAACTCAGTTTTTGGCATCTCTTTGGTAGGACCATAACATAATAGAATCAATCCCAGGATGTGCCACATGCATCATTATTCCATTTATAAAATCCATGGTGCCATTTGAGAAACTGAGAGTTCAGGATAAAAAAAAAAAAAGAGAAGAAATAAAGAAAAGAAAAGAAAAGGCAAAACTGATGAAAATGCAAAACTAGAAATCAGACTTCTTAGGGTAGCCACAAGCAATAAAAAGAAAAAAGAGTGAACAAAAGTTTGATGAAAATGCAAAATTGAAATTGAAAGAAATTCTAAGTTACAAAATCCAACAACAGATGCCCTAACTGCCTTAAAGTAATGGCAGAGCAGTTGTCCCATTTTGGAGGATTGTGTGGGTTAAAGAGGGTAAAGAGACTTGTAGAAGATATTGTTCTGTTTTAAGTGCTTATAATTCTGCTTTGAGTGCTTACCTCCTACAGTTCGTCATGCTTTGTCATTACTCCTCCTGTAGTGGAAATTACAACAACCAAAGTAAATATAAGACATTCTCTTGAAAAGTAATGTGCATTTTTCAAAAATAAAATATAAGACATTTCTTGATAATGACAAACAAGAACATTCTGTTTAAAGTGTTGTTTCAGTTTTCTGTCTCATTTAACAAGTTGATCATAAGTCTATAATCTGAAGCTTGGATTTCTTCCTTTTCTTTTACCCTTTTTTTTGTCCTGTTTTATTGAAATATTTTTCAAACAAAGATTAGACCCAACAAAAGCATCTGAGAGTAAACAAAAGCCATGGTAAATGTTTTTTCCCTTTTTCCGTGAAGAAGTTTATTAGAGTTCTTGTCGATGCATATGGCACAGATTTAGCGCACATATACCTAATACCTGGACCACATCAATGAAAATGCACCTGCTATTATCAGTAGACCAAAGTCATACCCAATAGATGTCCTTATGCATCTAATCCCTATGAACTGATATTATATTTTCAATATAGCACAGCATCATTAATCATCAAACCTTACTAAAGCAAAGCAAGGGCCTAAGCAGATTATAGTAAATGTGTTGTATTAGATAGACTGAAACAGAGAATAGAACATGACCTGAAGACATCTCTTTAAAGAAAAATGATATCTCCCTTTCAGCAGATTGAGGAGAATCTGAACCATGAACACAATTTTTTTCTGAATCCAGCCCACACATTGCTCTTATGCTGGAAATAAAAGCAGAAACAATCAAGCCCTCCAGCAAAAAAACCAGATAACAAATGAAGCCATGAAATGAAACTAAGTTCACTAATTAAGGAAAATGAATTAAATGCAGTAATAGATATATTAAGAATTCTAGAGCAAATCAGCTCAGAACCTTAAACTCATGAAAGCAGAAGGAGAAAGATTGGGAATATAAATACAAAGTATGAAGAAGATTAAAATGAGAACATTACTAACCTGTGAGGATGAGTAACCTTAGCCTTGAGTGCATCAGTTGGTCCAATCAAAGAACGCCAATCAGCAACAGCATTTTCCTTCTCCAAAACCATAGCCAACACTGGACCACTGACAGAAAGTGTGTCAGAGAAATAGAGAGAGCAGTCTTGAAAACACAGAATGAAAAATTCAATATGATGAGAGAAATAAAGAAATCCAAGGGACGAGATCATTAACTATTTAAATCATTTCACCCTAATAAGTAATGAGATAGGAATAATACTCTAGAAATGCTAATACTTCATGTAGAAAAGGCTATACTATGGCTTAGGCTGTGGAGACTCTGCTTGGATGAGAAACTTCAAAGGAACTTCCAGACACCCGAAAACTAGGCCTTGTTAAGCTTCAAAAAATCATAGTAGAGAAAATTCCATAGCTCATGGATGGGGGTATACCTGGCTTTCCACTAGTGAATCAATAAGTAAGGAAGATGGTTGATAAATAATTATGCTTTTTCAAACACTTAGCATATTGGCCATTTTCAAGAGTACAGGTCCGTGCATGTGTGATTT
>JAESVK010000097.1:681744-692283 GCA_017140935.1 Hamamelis virginiana | reverse complement strand
AGCATATTGGCCATTTTCAAGAGTACAGGTCCGTGCATGTGTGATTTGTATCAAAAACTGAAAAATGATGCACAATAAAGAGAACTGAGAAAGAAAACTTCGCAGCATCTTTTTAAGCAGCAGCAATTTAACTCCAGTCAATCCATCTGGATTTTTGAGTTCTATTCAATTTGTGATAATTACTATAATAAAAAAAAGAAGAAGTAACATCTCATGATCAAGACAAAGTTAGGATACCTTGTCATGTATCTGAGAAGGTTAGGAAAGAAGACCTTTGAAGCATGCTCAGCATAAAAGCTTGCTGCACTTTCCTCATCAAGTTGAACAATCATTTCCCTGAGGATGCTGAATCCAGACTCCAAAATAACACTCTTTATCTGATCAGTGTAGTTACCACTCAATCCATCTGGTTTTATCATTGCTAAAGTTTTCTCCTTTTCTGCTCTTTCATTGCTTGAAGATCTATATTTCTTGGAGCATTTAAGATGTAAGGCCCAGTAAATAAAATAGTAGATATTGAGATAAAAGTTGCAAAGAGTACTGGGCATTCTAAGATGGAAAAGTAATTCCTCAATTGTGATAAAAGTTATCAGAACATCAATCTAGCAGTCTGGCTCCAATTCTGTGATCCTCCACAGGTTCCAACTCCCATAGAAAATTTCTCGTCGGCAAATTGGAAATGAAGATTCCTCCAATTCTGAGTAGTCAATAATTCTTAAGAAGCCCACAAAGTCTACTTACTATATTTTTTGCATTTTTAACCATAATGAGTTTCATTTTCTTGTGTTATATGAAATAATTGCATGAAATCTCATTTATTTGCAATATCTCAACAATGAACCTTACAGAATTCCGGTAGATCAGAAGTTCTAGTTCAAACACCAAAGCATTCAAAGCATCTCAAATGGAAAAATCGCTAACACTTACCATCAATATATAAATATTGAAAAAATTAAGAACATATTATAAGTTATTAAACAGAAATTGCCGCAATAATTACACTTAACGCTCCGTTAAATTGTTGAGAAATTAAATAAAAATAAAATAAAACTTCGAATTTTACAAGAGTCACTTCAACCCCAAAATGTCATAAGAATCCAAGTTTTCATTTCCTTTCCTACGTTTTCTCCGGAACCAAATCGAGCATTAGCAAAATATATAAATAAATCGGAAACCCTAGCCTTACTTACGTTTGAGGTTGACAGACAGAGACCAGAAGGAAGAAAACCAGAAATCTCGTAATGAGCGGAACAATACGGAGAGTCATTTGAATCGTCAAACTGAAAGAAGAAGTAATTCGTATAATTGCAAATCAGTTGATAAACTTTAAAAAATTATAAGAGTAAACAGCGAACCATTTGATTTAATCGATAACAAACTTTCAATTATACTCCGTTTGCTTGCGAGGAAAACGTAGGAAAATGGAAGAAATTTTGGAATCTATTAGGAGCCAACTCAAACCGACTTTCTTATGATATTCCAAATTTCATTCACTGTTCCTACAGTTTCTCAGTAACCAAACAGACCTAATGGGAAAAAGGAAGAAACAGAAGTGGAGAGTTACAAGATCGAAAGCTAAGTAGAGTAGATAAGAGCTAAGAGAGTGCGAGGAAAAGATCCAGCTTCGCTTACACGTAGTTGTTGGGGAGAAAGAGAACAAGAGCTCTTGTCATGAACGAAAAAGAGCGGGAAAACGAAAGGAAACACCCCCCCCTTCTTGGTTTCCCATCTCCCCCCCCCCGGGGGGGGGGCGTTGTTATGCTAGCCGGTTTGCTTAAACTACAACACACACATGCCTGTGGTAATTGGAAGGTAGGGTTCTAAAAGGCCATGAAAAATGCTCAGCACTACCATATGATCGTCGCATGCCACATGAGCTGCCTTGTAGATATAATGATTGATATAAACATTTATATAAAATGCCACATATATTGTGCGATAAAATACTTCCATATCATTTTGGGATGAGTCGAATGACCGAATTTAACTTTGGTCAAAGTTTTTCTCCATGCAACTAGCACATATCATTTGGCATTATCGATAGGGGGCTTCGTATTGATCATATATATTAACGGACTACCCCATATTGAATGCGCTCTGGCCCAAGAAGATCCACAACCCCAATTCTTTATTCATTAGGATCTATGGGACCATGGGGACAACTAAGTTAGCGGCAAGACCTGCCCATAGTGATCCACAGACAAGCTAGCAGGAATATTATAGGGGGTCCATGCATGCAAAAATACAATTACACCATAGCCATACAAGGGCAGAATATTGTGTCATTTGTGTGTGTGTGTGTGTGTGTGAGAGAGAGAAAGAGAGGCCTGCGATGGTAATATTGATATTAACACACATAGTAACACAAAATATATACATACGCAGAGAGCTATACAACAATCTGGTATCTTATATGCAGCTCCTTGTTTCATCATATTATTAGTCATTTAGTCGCAAGACATACAAAGATCAAAACAACAATTGATGCACCCAAAACATGCAAGGGCAGTGCAGAGCTGGGAAAGCGCAATTGCACATTGATCATTCAGCCTCGAACAAGTCTGAATGAAGCACATGCAGCAGACGCGATCAACCACCTTGCCACAACAATTTGAAGCAGCCTTCAGAATAATATCTGTAGTTTCAGATTCCTTTTGGGGTCCGTGAGGAATATTCTCAGCCGTCGCAATCAAGTTGCCAAAGCCAACACCAGGGCTACGCAGGAAAATGATCTTGTGGTTGTTCAAGTCCACCATCTTCGGTGGGTCACTTTTGTTGAATACCTGTTAACGATGTAAATGAAAAAAATATAAATCTTTTAATCTTTATCTACACAAACAAAAAACACACACATACACAAGTTAGTGGTAGCTAGAAGCATTTTGTCGTGCGTACCTCCAGTGTGAAAACTGATTCTGAGGGTCGCTTTCCTTTATCAATCTGATGCAAAATGATGCGTGTATACTCAGATGGGAACCCCGTTTGTATGCTCATTTTTGCAACCTATAACAAGTACAGGAAATAGCTCAAGAAATTAATTATATGGGCACAATTGTGTTTGGGAGTTGGTTGAGAATCCTCGAGTGTTAAAAACACATTGCACACGTACACAAAGAAATAAGGATTGCAAGAAGGGAATTAGGGAGATGCCATAATCCTAATGTTCGTATGCAGTATAAATTAGGATATTTGCCTCTAGGGGAATTAGGATTGCAGGGTGCCAAATAATTGCTCCTACCTACTGGATCTATCTGCCTTTAAGGTTCTGATTGTATTTTGGGAAAAGTATATTGGAAAAACCCCAATTACGTACAAACATAACAGTACGGCTACCTAAAACTTCAAAATGATGGAAAAGGCTTCCTTTCCTAGGACATGCCAGCCTCATTTGGCTTACATCATGTAAATCCTCCAACAATATGGCTTAGCAAGCTCACCTATTAGCATGAACACATTTCTTTTTCCTTATTTTGCTTCTGTACCTCTCTCAACTAACTTTCATCACTTCATCATATTATTAGACTAAGGGACTTTTTGGTAAAACATACAAACCTAGCCAATTGAAAGTGAGTTTGAAATGGTTTTGATTTCATCACTGTTTGGTAAGTCTTTATTTCTGATAAATCTGTCAACGTTGTATAGGAACCAAGGCTTAAACAATTTTTTCTTTTTTCCAAACCAGCTGTGAATTGATTTATTAAAAATCAACTAGCAGCAAGGGAGTGGATGCAACCTGATCTAGTTTTCGAAATCCCCAAACAGGCCCTAAAACATTCAAAACTGGTTTTATATAAATTAAATTTTAGTATCGTATTCAATTTAGCTCTATCATATAACTATGATTGATCCATAATTTCAGGTGACTTGGCAAGTAACCAATTTACCAACCTTCTCCTCAAGCTGTTTACTTTCTGACAACCAAGCATGAGCTGTGAGTAGATCAATTTGTCTTCTTGCAAATACCTGCCAGGAAAAGCAACAATTAGAAAAGAAGAGTGCATTACCATTGAAATTAAGCTAAAGATTGCCGGGATGAATTTGAAAGGCTCACGTGGTAGTTTAATTAAAGTAACTAATTTTATTAATTATTAAAAAACAAATTACAGAAACATAAAAAAAATAATAAAAAAAAAATTCCCTTTCCTGAGTAAATACTTCTATAATTAAACAAAATAATTACACTTTGAAAATAACTTGCTGATATATGCAATGGTAAGTTTTATGAAGAGTTTTGTAGACTACTAAAGATCAGAAATTGTAATTACCTTGTTAAGAGGTATGTCCTTTGCTTGCTGCACTTTCAACTCTGTTGTAAAATTGCTCATATCTGCTAAGATACCACTAGCTTTAATAGAGTTGGGAAAGTTCCCATGGTATCTTCCCAATATAATCACTGGACTTCCAGATGAAAGATCTGGAATATGAAATGGATATAGCTGCAATAAAGAAGGCGAAGCATACAGTATGTCATAAATGCAGCCAAAATATCAAAATTGAAAAGTAACTTAAGATGCTCACACTTAGATCCATCATTGGAAGGTTCAGCATGGAGATTATCAAATTATAGACAAACATTAACATTGTCGGAGATGAATGAGACAAGACTAGTGGCCGATACGAAATCATCAAATGGATGGAACAGAGCATATCATCATCATCATCATCATGTACAGTACCTTAACACAACACTTTTTGAGCAAGTAATAACAATCTTTTCTACCAATTCGGCCGAAATTCCAATGAATGCATTGTGTTCTCAAGTAAAGCACAAAATTTTAATCAACCTTCACCAATTCTATGAAATTCATCTGGCCTTCAACACGTAGTTTTGAAATCTTCAATTTGCAATTATATTAGCCCTTTTGTAAATGTACAAACCACTGCCCATCAGAGCTGTTTATAGGTTTTGTTTTGTGCAGAAACGCAACCCGAATTAGCCAACTAGGAAATCATACAAGTTTTCAAACAAACAAACTCCAAATGAACTTTTCTAGTCCCTTCAAACTTTACAATCAATTGTCCAGGTAAAAGAACGACTCAACAATAAACCCACTCAGTAACAGTGAACTTATACTTGAAATGTTGGTTTTAGGATTCTCATCTATGCAAATTATTTAAAAGATAAAAATAAAAATACAACTCGATGGAAAAAATATCGGTAACATAGTCAATCATGATATTATAAAATTCTCAATAAGAAAAGTTCAACAAAATCACACATCAAATGATGCTACTTATTTCAAAATGAGGTTTAACACACCAACAAATAAAAATAAATGATATATAAATAACATGAATGCTAGCAAGTGATGCCATATTTGGAATAGTCTATAAAATTACCAATGTATGATGATGTTAATATATCATGGTCACTAGATGAATTTCTCATAGTCATACTAGATTGTTCTAACCATCATAAGAAAGAAAGAAGTGAGCTCAGACCAGTGTACCTCAAGTGAATCAACATGTTCCAAAGCATCAATGTTTATATTTGCAACAACGACCGATGAAGAAGCAGCGAATAGTCTTTGCATTCGAAAGTCAATTGAATCTAGCCAAATAAACCATAAAAATTAAAGCAAGAATATTCCATAATTAAGTTAGTAATGTGCACCAATAAGATATATTTAAATATTAACATCACCTCCTCTGGAACAGCAACCTAAGAATAAAAGATTTGGATGATTCTATATAGGTGCATTTTATTAAAAGAGGGATGCAAAATCAATGGATCATCTTTCTATCAGCTGGCCTTATCTTTGGCAAAGAATAACAAGATAACTCTTTTTCAAGATGAAATTATGATGTAGCTATTAATTTACTGCTCTAGACTTTCTTATGTCAATTTCTCAAATAGATTGTCATTTGTTTCTTTTACTAAAACAAAAACCTTGAATTTAATCAAAACGTGAATTTCATAAGGTAATTTGAGGTTTTAGTGCAATAGAATTGTTGTTATACAAGAGCATTGCATGCCTTACAAGTTTTGAGCTTCTAAGTACAAAGCACGTAATCAAAATTCTGGAGCAGAGAGTCACCTAAAATAAGAAATTCATGCAATTAAGCCCAAAAAATAAAAAATTCTTCCCTAATCGTCACAGAAAATATTTTTAGGTATTAGCATAAGCTGAGCTTACTGAATTAGATACTGCTGTGTAGTACTTTGGTAATTGGAGTACGTTTGAGAGCAAAGATCAAGGTAGATATTTCTCTCAAAAGCATGAAAAGCACTTCCAAAATGCAAGCCAAACGATGTCTTAGTTCAAAAAAACAAAAAAAAACAAAAACTCAACTGACCTGCATCATACGAAGCGTCATAATGACCCCTCCCAATTTGTGCTAGCATTTTCAAGAAGTAAAGATTACAGAATGAACCTGGAAACACAGAAAAAAACAATCTGAAAATTTTTAAGGAATAGAAGTACTATGAGATTTTGGTACATGAGAGCATGGTTTAATTAATGTAACTTTTGAGATGGATAAGTGGAAAGACAAAAAATAACAGAGTTACAAATAAATACTTTGAAGAGAGAAGTTGAGGTAGCAACAATTGGAAAAAAGATAACATAAAATTGGTTAAGTTGGCCATGAGCAATGAAAACCGGTGAATAGTGACAGGGTTTAGGTTAAAGGTGCAGCAAGGTCAAAGTGAAGATAAAAAAAGGATATGGGTTGAGGTAATTAGAAAAAAAACATAAAAAAACATGTTAGGTGTATGATTTAACAGAAAGTATGGCCCTAGATAAAGCAAAATGACAAAACATGATCTTTATAGCATCACCCAAAACAGTTGGGACAAAGGCTTTGTTGAGTAGAGTTGAATTGAATTGGGTAAATTACATGAGCTCAAAGTGTCTTTATTGAGAGAGAATGGCATCCAACGGCAATAATGCATATGATGCTGCTAAAGAAAAATCACTGTATCAAAGAGATCCAAGACGAGATGAGTGCTCTCTAACAACAATCGTGGAAACACCAAAATCCTTACCTATGCCAAAAGTGAAAATGCGAGGACAAGTCAGTCCTCCATTAGTGAGATGACCTTTCATAACATTACAAATGTGTCTCTCATCTTCAACGGAACCATCAGTGATCAGGAAAATTAGAGGAATTGAATCAATAGATTTCGCCAACATCTCTATTGCCTGAGATAAAGTACACAGTTAGAGAAACCTTATATACCTACCAAATAGAGTATATGATATTAAAATTTAGAGCTCTGGACATCATTGAATCACTAGATTTGGCCAAAATATTTTTTGCCTGAGATAAAGTACAATGTCAGAGAAAACCCTAAATAATATATGAATCAAGGATATGATATTAGAAGTTAAAGATCTGAAAATCAACAACACAGCATTTAGAAATGTGGATGAAATGGGAAAAAAGTGATTAATCAAGTGTTTACATGTGTATAGTAGGCAATGGATAAGATGTCCACAATAATAATAGTGGCATATCAAGAAACCAAGCCATCCAACTTGGGAAGAAGATATTGCGTAAGCCACAAAATGCTATGCAATGCAAACATATATCCAATATACATGTTTCAAAGCATTTAGTAAAGCTGAAGAGGCAAAGATAATCATCTCCTGGTCTGACGGCATATAATTTGTTGTGGAAGCGTGCAGAGGAAGTTAATTAGTCCATGTTAAATTTTCACACTTTATATTTCCTTTCAATAACGAATCACCATTTATATTTTTTCAATCGAAAACACTTTACGAGTGGCAATTAGTATAGTATGGATAACTTAATAATATTACCCAATGTTAGCTCAAGAACCAAAGCATAACTGGAAGAGATTTGAAGGGTCACATGGAAGAGTTTGATATTTTGTATATACCTGATTTAGGGGAAGCAAAATGTTTGTAGCACCCTCTGCGATAAAATTTATGTTAATCCACTGACTAGCATTTTCGATTGTTTCATTGGTAACCAGCTCCATTGATGATGAGAATAAGTGAACCTCTCCATTGAAAGCAATTATGTTGAAAGAGTCTTCTGCGTTGAGCTTATAGAGGGCTGCCGATAGTGCATTCTTAGCATCCTCAAGAGGGCCTCCCCGCATACTTCCACTTATGTCAACAATAAATACCACTTCCTTTCTGAAAACCTATCAGATTCACTAAAATAAGGTAAGAAATAGAAATATAAGAATGCAAATTAAATTAACTTCTCAAAGTAATGATATAGACAGCTATACAGCATATCTGTAACTTAGTTTCAGCTATATAGCATATCTCTAACTTAGTTTCAAGTGCCAGAGTAAATTTTATTGGATCCAAACCAGGAGGTCAGCTGCCAGTTTTTCTACCTCCTACTTCTCTTTTTCATTTTTTACTTTCTTCAAACTTTGAAAAAAAAAATCAAATTCTTTTACAATTAAGCTTGGGCATATTCAGACAATGGGTGACATTTTACATCCTACATACAGTTCCATTGACAATCAACACAGCTATTGAGATCATTAGTTCAGATATTAACATGCATCCTGAATGCAACATGACAAAAGAATGCATACTAATAAGAAGTTATAAATTAGGAAAACTGTCCGAAAGGCAGACCTTCCTCCTCTGGTCATTTCCAGGGTAAAGATAGAAACAGAACATCTCTCTTTGATCAAAATCATGCAAAGGTGGAGATTGTAAGAGCAGACCACCAAATATATCACTTGAAGAAACCTGAAAACAGAATAGCCAAATAGAAAAACAAGTAAATGCATCTAAAGCAAAGAAAAATACATTTTCAAAAAAGGTCCCAACATATCAGGTGTGATGAGCTATGATCTAGAGAACCTTCTTTGGAAGGATTGTAATGCATACTAAGAAATATCACAATGACAAAATAAAGCCTTAGTACAAGGGCTTACAGCATATGAAAATTTGAAGTCAGCATTCGACCATGTCCGAACTTCTGCTTCATATAAGAAACCTAATTTACCAACCTGACGTCTTAGTTCCTGGAAAGTAGTAAAAATCGTGTCACTTACTTCGTATTCGGAATTAAATTGGGACTCATTACAAAGACATACCTTTAGAGGATGGCTAGCAGTTTTGCATAAAACTTCTGCACCAGTACCAGAGTTCACATTCAACTGTATCCTTTCTCTTTTAGAAATTTTCTTCCCAGCAGGAATGACATATGCTGGAAAACTAAAAGGTACACTGATGCAAAACTGACCATCATCATATAATAATTTCTGAGACCAACTGACTTTAACCGTAAGATTGGACCCTCCATCAACCTAGAAAGACAAAGAACATATAAAAAATTTCTTAGACATAATATATATATATATATATATATATAGATTGGACCCTCCATCATTGGAGTAATGATCAAGTAAGGCATACCTTACTTTATTAAAATCAGCCAATGTTCCATGACTATTAGATTTCATCCAATGGCCGAGATTTGACATTCATGGGACATTAGCTGATTTTAATAAAATAAGGTATCTCTTACTTGACCGTTTCACTGTGTGTGTGTGTGTGTGTGTGAAGTCACTTATAAGTTATAACAATAGATAACAAATAGTGCAACAAGCACAAGTCGATTAGATGCATTGAGTAATTACCTGTGAAACTTTTAAAGTATATATCTGGCGTGTCAGGAAGCACCCATCTTCGCCTTTGGTTGCTTTTTCCGTATCTTTTATATCTTCCATTGTGATCAATTCAGTATGATATGATCTTCTTGTAACATCAACCTCAACACCTAGAACTGAACCCTGTTAGCCAAATCATGTTTTTTTCTTGAGAACTTAAAATATGAAACTTCAACAATTTAAGAAAAAACGAGTCTACAAGGAAAAGTAGTGCAAGAGTGTTATAATATGACATAATGGTGCCATCAACATACGACCAATTGACCATGAGAAAGGGCAAGGACATATTTCATATCTTTCGCTGTCATGCTACAGTTCACAATATGAACAATGAAGAGGCACCTATGAATGTGTGTTGATATGGAGTAGCTAAAGATAATGTTTTTTTATGGAAACAGTTTATAACCCATACGAAGCCCCAACATGAAAGGCCATATAACAATGAAAGTTGATATCATAAAGAATGACATGTTAAAGGCTGGAAATGTTAACTGCACTTGATCCTCATGGATGCATAGTGAACTCAAGGTGCTGCCAACACTGTACAATATATCACTTAACGTTGTTGGAAGAGCAGCAGCCGGTGAGAAAATATGGATTGAAATATTGTATAGTTATCAATGTCTGCCTAAGTTGATTGCAGAATTAATTAAACTTATCAGTGCCATGCCCATATGAAACTACCAAACTTCAGTGATGGTCGTAATTCTTGAAAATTCTTCATTCAGTTTATCCTCTACCCTTATCTTTTATCATTACTGCAGTAAATTAACATATATAAGCTTTATCCAATATTTCTTCATTTGAGCTCATTTTTCAGTACGAATGTTATTTATATGAAGAATAATGTAAAAACTGTGTCAATATCTCATTGCATTCTTCTAAATTCTTTTCCTAAATTAAATCCTAAATTAAATAACACCAAACAT
>JAESVK010000097.1:654361-681644 GCA_017140935.1 Hamamelis virginiana | reverse complement strand
ACCCCCCCCCCCCCCCTCCTAAAATGCATGGTTTTTGCAAGTACCAAACTGCCGATTGTGCCAAAGTCATAAATTAGCTTGCTTTCCAGAAAAGTAATCCCAAATGCTCCGTTTGGTAGCTTAGAAAAGGCAGGAGAAGAAAAGAGAATCGAATATTTGGATATCAAATATTGCTATATATAGGAAATACTGCTCTTGATTGAGCTTAATACAACTATTCAGCTTAGTTGAGCGAAAAGTTCCAATTTTCGGACACTAAAATGGCCCAAAAATATACAAAAAATCATAATTTTCTTCTACCTTTGTTTTCCGTCATTTTCTCCGCAACCAAACAAAGTTAAATTTCTAACGTATAAATTTCAGACTACAAAAAAAAAAAAAAAAAACTATGATAACAAACCGTAACTACCTGTTCTCCCATTGGTATCGCAATGCGACAATCACACCTTCTACCTCCCGTAACACAATGAACCCTCCAAGTTCCACTAACCGTAACAAACGCAGTATCCAAATAACAATCCACCTCCAATGCAATCTCATGCATCTCAAGTGGAATCAACGCCGGCGGGTCACACCGACCGTGAACGTACGGCTGGTAGCTCGGAATATCCGGATTATCAACAATCGACGGCTCCGATATCACCGCATACACCATCGGCGCCGACGGAAGATACGCCTCCGTCAACTTCGACCTCGACTCCGACTTCGTCATCGCTGCCGGCTTCGGCGCCGAAACAGACCTGTCTTTTCCATAATAAATCCGTTTAGCTAGAGTAAACCCGTAGTCAACAGAACTAGCAAATTCCTCCGCCATTTGATCGGAGTTTCGTCGCCGGCGGCAATAAGGTAGCTGTCCGTACAGTTGCTGGTAGAGAGATAAAAGTTGGGGTTGGGGTTAGGGTTTGAGAATGAGAGAACGTAAAGAAACGGAGAGGTATCGGAGAGGCATTTAAGTGTCACCGACGCCTGACGTTTTAAAAATATTGATGGATGGAGGGGGGAGGAAGACGGAAAGGACCACCTTTAGTTATGATGAACTGTACCAGTGGAAATATAGTGTTATTTTCTTGAACGTAAAATAACGAATTGTTGATTGACACATGGAGATTATTTTTTTGGGGTGGTGAGGGCTCTACTAGTGAAGAACTTTTCACCGCATCTAAGCGAATAGTGAAAAAGACAGCGTGTGAATCATTGTGTCAGGTTCCTCTGCGGTCAGTTGTCCAAGACAACCTTGAAATGTTGTCGTAACGGACCCCACGTCAACAGGTAAGAGAAATTAGTGGACGTCTCCTCTGGGCTTGGTTTGGCTGCTGAGCAAGTATGGTGCGGCTCAGCAGCTCCAAGGCCTTTTGGTCAGTGTAAATTCAATATTTTGAAAAATCGATCGTTGGATTGAATATTATAAGATACAAACTGTGAAAAATTTTAAAATTATGTATGAAACACACAGACTGTTAAAATTTTTCACAGTTTGTATCTCATAAATCGACAGTCAGACCACTGTGATTTTTGGCATGTCTGTCATATATAGAAATAATATTCAATCCAACGGTCGGTTTTTCAAAACACTGAATTTACACTAGCCAAAAGGCCTTGGAGATGCTGAAGCGCACCATACTTGCTCAGCAGCCAAACCAAAATCCGTCTCGTATCCCACATTTTATGCAGTACTTTCTATCACCATTCACAAAAGTCCATTTACAAAATTAATCTTTTAATAAATATTTATATTTAAAATTTTAAGGTAAATTTTTGTGAAAGGTGACAGAAAGCTGTATATAAAAATGTGGGACAGAAGATATCTCTCTTCGGGTTTAAGAGGTTTCATCTGGGGTAAGCGGATCGGATCCTCGGCCGGTACGTTATGGAGAAGAATCACGTGGGCCGTGGGGTAAGCGGACCCCTTTGGTTACTTTATGAGAAATGGTGAGGGGTCTGTTTGGGTTGGGAAAAAGGAAATATAGAGAAAAAATATTTAGAAGTTGAATTCCGTGCTTGTTTCGGTGTTTTACAATGTAAAACTTCTCACCTTGAAAATTTGTTTTTTTTTTGGTTTTTTTTTTTTTTTTTTTGTATTTGGTTCTCTTCTATAAAATAATTTTGAAAATTCATAAAAAAAAACTTTAATCTATAAAAAACCACAAACGGTTATACCCAGACAACATAAATTCAAATTTGCTATTTTTATGAAAGATTTTAAAAAACGTTGGGAGAGAATTGATAAGAAGTAGCAAATTATCTTTTATAAGAGATTTTATGAAGTGGAGATGATAGACATGAGGAGAAAAGAGAAACTACCTTACCGATGTTTTTGGGGTAAGTTATTTTCAATCAAATTTGACACTTTAACATAAAATCAATTCCTTTACTCTACAATTTTACGTTGTAAAAAAAAAAATTTATAACCTTTTTCGAGTTTCAAAGACAGTTGAGAGTGCAAAATAAATCTATTTACTCTTTTTAATGACTAGTATAGGAATGATAAATTAAAAATTATTAAAGAAGTTAGTTTTCCTTAACTTATAAAAAACGAACAATAAATACCATCTCAATAAATGAATAAATAAAATAAAATATCCATAAATATTTTTAGTAATGGTAAAAAAATTATTACAATAATCAAATATTTTTTATGCTTTGTCAAATAATAAAAACATATTTTTTCCCTAAACTCCCTTAATATTAACAAATGAGTTTCGATACATTCCCATGTGCTTGAACTTTGAAACCTTTTCTCTGAATATGCCAATACATGCCACTAAACCAAATTTGTACTATATAAATAGTATACTAATAAATGAGGCACCTATAATTGTGGGTCCTAGCTATTTGCACGATACTAATATATATGGTACATAAAAAGAGAATGATTTTAGGACTTGTTTAGGATAGCTTCTACTTATGTTTATGATGCTGATGAAGCAGAAAAACATAAATTAGTTTAAGTAGGAGCAGTGAAGCCAGTTGTATTTAAAAATTGTATTTTAAAAGTGCAGTTTTGTCTGTTTGGATATCATTTGAAAAAAAATTGCTTATAATCCTAAATCGACACCATTGCCCTTACAAAATATATATTTATTTTCCTATTTGGCAATAAAAGTATAAATAAATTTATTTTAAAATAAATCACTTTATTTACAGTTATAAATAATACTAATAAATAATAAATAATATAAATATAAATAATACATTTATATTTAATAAAATAAGCTTATTTCTAAATAAATAAGTTTATTGTAATTATAAATAATCAATAATAAATTTATAAATAATAAATAATATTATAATAAACGTGTATTTAATAAAAAAATATAAATAAATAATATATCAAGGTTGGGACTTGCGAGAAATATTTTTTTGTTGAATTGCATTGTTAAAGAGTAATATTGGTATTTACATATATTTTTTTTTATTAAAAAGTGACTTCTACTTATTTGAGAAGTAATGGGCAAGGTGCTTCAAGTAAATAAGTAGAATTAAGCATTTTATTTAAGTGTTTAATTCTAATCCTTCTTATTTTGCCAAACAGGCGCCAAAAATAGAAGAAGTACTTAAAAATACTTTAAAGTGCTTGACCTTCTCTTCCCAAACAGGCACTTATAATGGTGGACTCCAGAGGATCCTAATCCCATAATATAGATTGCAGCAAATATTTGTATTAATATGAAGTTTGATTTGATATACTAACAACTCAATTCTGACCAAATTATTTGGATTGTCTACGGGTAACATGATTAAACTCGTAAATTAATAGTATGCTAACTCTTTTACATGAGAAATGACTGAGATGAATCTCACATATTCACAAGTGCTAAGAGAGAGAGAGAGAGAGAGAGAGAGAGAGAGATGCCATTGATAATATTGGTTGTGGGTTAGGCACATGGGTTGTGGATTCGATTTATCATAGAAGTTATTTAAGGTGGGGAGGCCATGAGGAATTTATTCTTGATAAAAATCCCTATATTTGGAGCACATTTAATTTAATACATTTATATTTGGAGCACGCCTGATTAGATATGCTAACAACTCAAATCTAATCACTTTATTTTGAAGTGTGTACAGATTATATATGTTATCTAAAATTATCCGACAAAGGTGGCCATAGTGATTTTGCCGTAGGTAGTGTTAGCTAACTTAATTAAGTTAAGTTAGACATATCATTATCAAAGGCTAATTACGCGGCATTAGCAATATTAGTGGAGGAACTAATTAATCGCTGTCTGCCATACCTTTTTAGTTTTTTTCTTTATACAGCTCCATACTTGCTTTTAAACTTTAACCCAAAGTTACATTATAGCCCTCATTTATTTTTCAACAATTCTACCCGACACTTTGATTCAAAATTAAAAATCACCCTAACGTGTCATGGTTTGAGTGGTGTGTGAAAAAGATGGAAACAGTTTGAAATGAGAGACCTCACTACTCAAAGTAGGACATATCTGGGTGATTTTAAATTTTGGATTAAAGTATCCGGTTATATAGTATTTTTTTTTAAAAAAAATTTAACACTGTCGTGTCACTGAATTTATAATAATCACGCGTTACCTCCATGGTAAAACAATTATAGTGAAAACATAACTAAAAGATATAAAATATTCTTCGAATAAATTATTAGAACCAGGACTCTGGAGTGTCATTTTCTCATTGAGAAAAAATAAATAAATAAATAAGGCGTATAGGAATTTGGTACCAGCCTACCCTAAAGTAGCTAGGGTGGTCCAGCACGGTGGTCATCAATGGTTGGGTCCACAGGAGATAATGAAACAAAAAAAATAACATCCATGGATATGGCACGTACCTCCCATGATTCTCGCCGTTGGATGGTCTTTTTAAAGGTCACGAAGCAGTGATTGAGATGATTTTAAATTGGGAAAAGATAGAGACTTAAAGAAGAACACGCACCACATAGATAAAAATTAAAACGTCCTAATCCCTCTTTCTCTTTCTCTCAGTCCCGCAGAAAGGGATATTGACAAAGTTTCAAACACCGTCCAAGGGCTAAGTAGTGTTTGGAAGCGTGGATTAAATGTTTATAGACTTTGATGAAATGGGGGGCCATGTGCAGTGAATTGTCTTCCTACCAAATTTGACCTGTTGGCCGAGTTTTGTTTTTCTCATGACGAATTAAAATAAAATGTGAAAATTGTGGTGGCTGTTTGATATTTGGGAAATGGGGTCCACGTGGTCTGTATCATCAACATGGAGTAGCGTAGATGGCAGTTTCGCTTTCAGCTGGCATGCGAAATCTGTGCCCCATTGTTTGGTAGATATATCGCCTTATCGGCACTGTTAGGTAGAATACACAAATTTGGTTTATAATAGCAGCAAATCATAGCTCAGCGGATCTCGAAGAGAATCATTTTTGTAACCCAAAATATATATATATATATATATAGAGTGAGAGAGAGAGAAAGAGAGGCATTTTAATTAGTCAATGCTGTATTGACTTGATAACATTTTAACTAACTTATGTAAATGATTATAAGAAAGTATATTGATATCACTTGAAATGATCAGGTCAATATTTGCTGACTTAACCTAAGTTAATAAATACTTAAGTGGCGGTTTTAGATCTCGGTCATTTGAGTGATGATTTATAACACTTAAGTGATCTGATAACTTAAACTTATGCTAAGTTACCATTAATTTGCTGACTAAATTTTTAACTCTTGATGGCATTCTATTAATTTATAACATGACAATTTAGATAAAAGTAAGTTTGTATTATTATTATTATTTAACATAGATGCATCTCGACCTTTGTTAGATTAGTTTTTTCAAACATTTATGGGATTGTTTGGCAAACTTAAAAATCTGGCCAGCTGAGGATACGTTTGACTGTTTTTTATTCAGTATTGTTTGGTAAGTATATTTTTTCTGAAAATCAGTTCAATCATGTCCAGAAAATAAGATATAAACACAGTTTTTTTCAAATCAATCGGAAACTGGTTTACATAAAAATCATATAATAGAAAGAGATCAAAACTTGCCAGAATCAGTTTTCAAAGTTCCAAACAGGCCCTATATATACTAGGAGGAAGTCTATAGAGATTGCCGGAAATCAAAATTGTGACTTCCTCTTATTCAATTAACCCAACAAGAAGTTTAGACATGCTTTAGTGTGAATATTGCATGACTCTTATGTAGATTAGACATGCTTTACCGTGGAGTAAAACTCTTTCTCAATTAATAATATTTGACCAAAACAATCAACTTCAAGCGAAATTGAAGTCACACTATTTTTGAATTGTATGAAGTGGGTTGGTGAGGCGCTGGCATGGAAAAAGAAATTAAAGGAGTTGATGAAAATGACATTGAACTGACGAATATAATGACATTTGCAATGTTCACATTTGCAATGTTTAATGTCATTGATTGCATGCTGCAGAGGGATGAGTCCACTCGTCATAAACACTCTTCCCTGATCAAAGAAGCCCAAGGCTAGGGTCATTTGACAAACAAGGAGCCATGAGAAAACTGCGTCCGGATTTTGTAGTGATTTCATATTTAGGTCACTGTGCAGTCATCTATAATTAAGATGGTGCCGCGGAAGATTTTAAGGTCATCCGGAGGTTCTTATTTATTTGTCTTGATTGGAGTATCAGAGGACAAATTTTTGTAAGCAATAATTCTATATCTCTCCCTTATTTTTTTGAGCAACAGTCATAGTGATCAAACGGTCAATTTTCGAAAATAAATCACTGTAAAAAATAATGACTATTCTATGCTTTAAAATATAATATATTTTTCATGGTCAGTTTTTTTTTTTTTTTTTTTATTTGATAAATTGACTGTAAAATTACTATGATTTTTGGCACGCCTAACATATACAAGAGGAGTCTCTAATCCAATATCAATTTTTTAAAATTTGTTTTGCAATTGGCCATATGGAGGTCTATTAGCATTGCACTATTTTTGTTATTTATAAATTCGACTCAAATATTTTGATTTTCTATTGATTTTTCATTTTTAATGTAGTCTTATTGTAGGTTTGGCAAATTAAAACAATCACTGACACTAGTTACATAGTGATCTAATATGAGATCACTACCAAATTTGGATCCTGAGAAACTAGAGAAGACGAGTAGTCTTTCAAAGCGGCAGCTAAAAAATAGAAAATTAGACTAGAGATGTTCTATCTGCACTTCCATAGATATAGAAAGAAGAAAAAATTTATTACTGTACCAAATGGGTCGATGGGGAAAATAAGAATCCCACCCTGGAAATGATAAAACATACTAAAAAGAAAGGCGAAACTTTTGATCTTGTGTGTGTGGGCTTTTTTTTTTTTTGTTTCAAACAAGAAAAATTTAGAATTCACAGACCAATGTTGGATTGGGCGAAGAAGAAGTCAGTTCTGTTATACTCTTATAAAAGTCTTAAGCTTGGCCCAATAATAGAGAAAATCAATTTTAGGTAGCCTGGGATTTGAATCCACATCCTCTATTTCAAATTTCGTACAGTTATAATTATGTTTCCATTAGGCCAAATTAATTGTGGAAAGGTCAAGTTAAAGCATAGTTCAATTAAGTTTGCATGAAACAGATTAATACATGGCATGCAGAAAGTGTACTCATAGGGTTAAAAGGCCTTAATGGTATGTATGGCAAATAGACAACTGCAATCCATTCACAGACTAAAAGAGTAAAAGATGGGGAGGAATCGGAGGATAAATGACCACAACAAAATATAATAGATTGCAAATTTGAAATTGAGCCAAATTAAGCTAAATTTGAGATTCTGAAATTTTGCATGGTGGAGAAGGAATAGATGGAGCATAACCAAGGGTGGATAGCTTAGTGGTTGAGCAAGCAGGGCTAAGGGCGTATCAAGTCTCTTGGTATTGGGTTTGACTCCCACTAACTACTAATATTCAGGACCACAGATCGCAATTGTTCGGAGTGCAAGATTTAGTATGGTGCACGCAAGCTAACCTAGGGTCCTGTATAGCAAAAAAAGAAAAAAAAAAAAAAAAAAGAAATTATGAATAATAATAGTTATGAAAGTGAGGTTTTTAACCTTTTGCTTAACACAGTGTTAGACAAACAAGCATTTTTTATGATTGGTACTCCTACATTGGTTATAATCACGGTAAATGAATAATGAAATACTACATTGAAATCTTCTTAAATTCCAATTTGAGTTTATTTTATTACATACTATCATTATACATTTATTTTTAACATTAAATAAATTTAAACACACATTGTTTGTTTCACAATAGTCACAAGTTACCATTAGATCAAGACAACTGTTATCTACAAATTACCATTAGATGAAGAGTTAAGACAACATACTCATGTCTCCCATCCACTTCCATTATTATATTATTCTCTTTATCTCTTACTCTCTTAATTCATAGCAAACCTACAATCATATCCGTGTTAACCAACACAAACACCTTTCTATACTATGCTGGGACTAGAATACCATCAACCAGTGCAGGACAATCCAAGTTAAATACCGGAACACGCTATTCCAAGCAACCGAACAGAGAATGTCAGAATTACTTAACGACATCGTTTGTTATATTCTCCAAGAAATTAATTCACAAGTCACCAGTCACAAGTCATAACTCATCCAAATGGACGGGCCGCCTATTTAGCTCGTTGACCGGTCCAATAAGCTAAGGCTCGATCCGATTTGATAACGAATGGATTGGACTGTGCTAAGATTTTTTGTCCAATGGGCCGGCACGATCCGAGTTCAATAAGCGGCCTGAACTGATTTGCTAACTCGATATGATCCGATTTGCCCATTAGCCCGTTAAATGGTTCATTTGGATCGGTTAGACTGATGTGATAGTTTTTAAAATTGAAAGTGAAAAAAAAACTAAAAGAAAGTGGGAAAAAAACATAAAACTGAAAAACCTCGCTAGTCCGATTCGTTAGCCCAATCGATTAGCTCATCAGCATAATCTGTTAATCTAACTCGGTGCAGTTCATTAGCCCGGTCCAAATTGATTAATTAGTCCGATTCGGTCCGTTACTTTAGTGGATCAATATAATGGACCGAATTGGACATGCCTTTTTTTTAATATATCGGACTGGTCCAATCCGGTCTACTAGCTTAACAGGCTGAGACGGATCCGATCCGCCCATTTTGACACAGCTAAATTAGCTCACTTCTCTCATTCTCTGCATTCTTGCGGAAAAAGCTTTCTTCTTTCCCCCTTCACAAGCCTTCCACAGAATAAACGAGCACAAAACCCTAACGAGAAATCGAAGGATTCAACCATGAGTCGCGGAAGTGGAGGTGGGTACGATCGTCACATCACCATATTTTCTCCCGAAGGTCGTCTCTTTCAAGTTGGTAAGCATTCTTGTTCACCCCCGCAGCTATTTTCAGATAAATATATTGTAAGCTCTCAAAATTTACATGTTTTACAGTAACCCAACTCTCTATTTGTTTGCCGAGAAAACATAGGAAAATAAAAAATTGAAAATTATTCTGTATCATATGCTTGTTTATCTTTTTGGGTTGGTTTTCGGAAAATGAAATCTCATCTACTCTAAGTTAAATGGCTGTACTAGTGAGCGTCCTGTTTAATCGGATCCTAAATAATGAATTTTAAGACTCCAATTATAATTTCTTTTTCCTCTTTCTTAGCAATCAAACGGATCATAAAATCCGCATTGTAATACTAAAAAAGGAGCTCGATCTCAGTTACTAGTTTTGAAGGCATTATCGGCTGGGTATTCTAATGAGTTTGAGTTTTTATGTAAATGAGTGAGCAGAATATGCTTTTAAAGCTGTTAAGGCTTCTGGGATCACCTCAATCGGTGTTCGAGGGAAGGATTCAGTCTGTGTTGTAACCCAGAAGAAGGTCCCGGTGAGTACTATTGTTTAATTATATTGAAATTTTGTTCCATCCACAGATAATTCGAATGTGTTAATAAAACGTTTGGCATTTGATGCAGGACAAGCTTTTGGATCAGACAAGTGTTACACATCTTTTCCCCATCACGAAGTATCTTGGGTTGTTAGCAACTGGCATGACAGGTTTACTTCTTATGCCTTTATCGAAAGTTGGTGAGAATGACTAGGTTAGATAGGGTTACAAAACAAATCACTTGTGCTTTCTCGTGACATAAAGAGCCAAACTCAATGTCAACAGCTTGTTAATTTATGAAGTGACACTACATGGCTTGACAGTCTATGGTACTCTAAACAAGCAAGTCACTCAAGCTCAACTAAAGATCAATTTGATTGGAGGCTCATTTGAGAGATAAACAAGCAACAGTCAATCTTATCTTCGAGCTTGTTAATTTATCAAGTAAAGCTTGAGCCAACCTACTACTTGGCTTGACTCAGTTTGTTTACTGCCCTAAGTTTACAGTGCAAATTCAATTGGGAATGAAATTCAGGCATATTTATATGTTATAAATCCTTTGTTAGTTTATTGAGAAATGTAATGTATCATGGATTTAACTTAAGTGGCTTTTTACTGGCTGCTTTATTGGGTGCCATACTGCTATTTATAAGATAAAATAGTTAACTTCATTTGAAAGTAAAAGAATTTGAATAGAACACTGCTGCATGTGAGGTGTGAAAAAATGGTGAAGAATCCACGGCGCCGTATGGAAGCACTTTAGTTTATAATTGTTTATAGTTATTATATTTGCTATTCTTTTATTGGCAAGGAAAAAATGACAATGTTGTGAGATAAAAATACATCCGATATATATTTGATGAACTGTGATGAGAAAGGCTATAAGAGAATAATGAATTCCTGTGGACATGAGAGAAACTGGTACCTTGAGGGTACCCAGAGGAACACTCATATATGAAGATGAAATGTCTATTTTTAATATTATATAATATGACTGTGGAGGATGGTATATGCCTTGCGCATGAAAGCGGGGATCCAAAATTAGAGTAGATGGTACAAAAAATCTCTTATGAAATGATGCATTTCCTGAAACTCAATTTCATCATTGACAAGTGAAGACGGCATGTCTAGATAACTATGATTTAATGTGATGATATAATTACATATATTTCTTTACATCACTTAAGCTGTTATCCGTCCAAATTTTTCATTTTCATAATTAATTTGGGTTACAAGATGAGGATGTGACTTTGCATTCCGTGGTCTATTTGTTGAGTGAAGCTTTGGTAATATTCTTTATGTTATTTTCCAGCCGATGCTAGAACCTTGGTCCAACAAGCAAGGAATGAAGCAGCTGAGTTTCGCTTCAGATATGGATATGAGATGCCTGCAGATGTATTGGCTAGATGGTATAGTAATTCTTAATTACTTTATTGTTTGTCGTGTAGTTACTGGCTTATTGATATTTTTTACCTTGCCTCTTTCCATGTTAATCATTCATTAAAGTCTATAACATTACTGTAAGAATGCTCGACTTAAATCGATGTAGTTTTGAGGCAACTTGATGTAATCCTTTACATTACATGTGCAGGATTGCAGATAAATCACAAGTTTATACTCAGCATGCTTATATGAGACCTCTTGGAGTAGGTTCGTTTCTGGTCTTCTCCACAATTGTGAAGAATCGACTTTTTTGCAATGCTTCATGTGACGATGCAATTGTTTAGCAGACTTTATATTTTTGTTTTGAATTTTGTTAATTTCATTAGTTTTATTACTGACATTGTTCTTTTCCCATTATTATTATTTATTTATCTTTGCTTTTGGAAGTTGCTATGATTTTGGGTATTGATGATGAAAATGGACCTCAACTCTTCAAATGTGACCCAGCTGGGCATTTCTTTGGTCATAAGGTGCGTGACAAGTTGTTTCTTTCTCATTTTATGTTTAGAATGTTTTCGTCCTTGGGAATGTTTTGTTGTTGTGTTACTTGACATGAGAAGGGAACAAAGTTTGTTTAAAATGGACAGAATGACATAGGAATATTTGTGGTTCTGGCTCCAAAAATAAGTCTATTAACTACTTTGGACATGTATCCACATAATTGACTCCCATATTGTGTTCTTTGGATACTTGGTTTATTTTTCTCTAGTAGTAGAAGTAACTTTATCCAGTTATTGTGGTGTCTTAGATATTTAGATGACACAAATTATGGATCAAACAGACATATATTCATCACATGTATGTTACTATCTTGGACTATATTAACTTGGATTTTGATATAATGCCATTTTGCTTTGCAGCGATCATCTACTATGTTTTTGTCTTTTTTATGTTTGTTTTTTTATAAGGTTGTACACAACAAGCACAGTTGTTCGTTAGCTTGATGGCTTATATATTAATTTTAGAGTTAGGGTTGATTACTTTTTAAAAAACTACAGAAATGAATTGCAGCATGATGATATATCATTTATTCATTATATATTTTTTGATCCTGTAACAAGGAGAATTATTGTTTTTAAAGTGCATAATTGTTTAACTTGCTCTGCCAATAAATGAATTAGTCTTTTGACATTCACTTAGGGTTTTATTTTAAATATCAGTATTGAATATTTGTTTCTTGCAGATGACTGTCTAGTGCTAGTTCCGTCTTTTGAAAGTCAACAATATATATTACTAATTTCACATTGGTTTTGAGTTATATGGTGATTGTTAATTATAATTTTCATTTACCAACCTGAGATTTTGGATAAAACTTAATGCTTTGGGATTCCAGGCAACTAGTGCTGGGTTAAAAGAGCAAGAGGCAATTAATTTCCTGGAGAAGAAAATGAAGAATGATCCTGCGTTTTCCTATGAAGAGACTGTACAGGTATTTTCCGCCACATGCTGCATTGTTTTCCTCATCTATCACCCACTCTCTCTCTTGGGCAAATCGTGCTTAAGAGATGCTGCACTCCCATGGAATTTTATTCAGATCCATGTTCTGTCAAATGGTTACATGTTTTGATGTTAGAAATGACACGAATAGCACCGGAGGATGCAATTCACATCTATTGAGTCTACATTAAGGCATGTGATCCACATCATTCTATTCGAAAGGAGAAAGATACAAGTATATTGAATCTGCATTAAGACTTGAATTTGACCCAATCCCCTATGAAAGTAGAAAGATACAAAGACAATTGTTTCGGGTTTGAGTCAAGTCAAGCCATTTGAATTTTGTTTAATTGGACTGGTCAATTCTCCAATTATATTCTTTGGCCCATGAATTTCATCATTTCATTGAGCTTGCAGTCTAAACTTAGTTGCTTTATACTGAATCCTGATGCATTGCAACAATTCTCTTTCAATGTGAATGGTTCTTTTTATAGCTACTCTAGAGTCAGGTTTCAGCTGCCACGGCTTGCCAATGGAGATTTGAAATTTTGAATCACTTCTCTTTCCAAAAAAGATTGTTAAACAACTCTGTAAAAAGAATATGTTATCCATTAATTTAGATTGGGTTTTCTTTCTAGATACGGTCATATTTTGTGAACACATGCATGTTATGCTTATTTCCTTTTTCCAAAGACTGACATCACCACATTATTTATATTGTGTAGACTGCGATTTCTGCCCTTCAATCAGTTCTACAAGAGGATTTTAAGGCCAATGAGATTGAGGTACTGAATTATTCCTTGTCTTGTTTGGTTATTTGCTATGGTTTAAATGTGATGGGTTGCTATGCTATGTGCATTGCTACTTCGGCATTTTTGGAATTTTTTTTTTCCTCGCATGCTGTGGCAGTCCTTGAGTATGCCATAAAACTTTGCTCTGCATGGCAGTGTATGCAGGGTTGGCCATTGTATTAAAATTCTTGTTATATTTGTGAAGAAACTTTGTACTGAGGTAATTGGGTTGTTTGTATTGGCCTTGCAAGTAGTATCTTGCTGCCAGGGATTTATGTAGGCCTTTGTCATCTCTACTAGTTATGGCCCTAGATAGAGTGGATACAACACCAAAATGTTTGGACTAATTTCTTATTTGAGTATCATCTTATAGTCTGAAGAGCCAAGGGAATTGTTTTTCTTTCGCTGATTAGGTCGAAAGTTGGCAATTTGTCTTGGTTTCACATCTCTCTCTCTCTCTCTTGGTTGCCTCTGGTTAGACCTCATGACCTTTTTGTGAACCTTGGTGTAATCAATATCTCCTTTTGATTACCATTCCTAATATTCTACCTATAATAAAACCAACTCAGTCCTAGAATCCCTCTTTGGTGGGACTAGCACCGGGTAATGGCCTTTTAAGATGAAACACATCTAGATATGATCCAAATAAAAGGTGTTTCTTCTGTTCGTGATAGTAATCCCATCACCTTTTCCAGCTTATCTGATCTATTGGATAATTTTAGTAGGGAAAAGATTCTTTCACTAGTTCACTACAAGTCTAAAACTGAGTAGTTGTTTTCATCCAATGTAATAGAGAAATGGCCCTAGAAAGAGCTAAATAGATTCACATAGCCAATCCTAAGTAGTTTGGGATTGAGCTTTGTTGAGTGTTTAATTATTGTTGATATTAATAATGAGAAACGAATCATCTTTAATAGGTTGGAGTTGTGAGGAAGGAGAATCCTGTCTTCAGAGTGCTGTCCATGGAGGAGATTGACGAGCACCTGACTGCTATAAGCGAGCGCGACTAAGTACTGAGCGGTATCTGAAACTGCCTGTAGGGAAGACACCAGATACGACGATAAAATGCAAAACCTTTATAGTTTCAGTTAATTTTAATCATTATGTGCTCAAGACAGCTTGCCTCAGATTTTTTATCAGGAACTAATTATCGGCCATCAATATTCTGCTTTCTTGTCATCTGTGGCTTACATACATTGAAATTACAAATGTTGGATTATATGAAATTGGTTTGAAATCAGGTGTGTTTGTCTTGAAAACATGACATTCAAATTTTGATGATTCACAGTTGGGGAATGGCAGAGGGGCCTTCTGTTCATTATTTGGGTCTGGCTTTCTTTTGGTTAGCCCTGGACAAATATGGCTAAATTGACAAGGTCACCCTGCCTTGTCATTTATTAAAAAAAATGATCATGGTCAGGCCCACCCTTTTGTGTTTGGCTTTCCCTATCTATTTCTTATGGAATGTTTGGGTAAATACAAAATTCTCAGGATCTCATCATTGTTTTATAAATCTCTACCGCGTTGTATATGAAATTGGTTTGAAATCAAGCATTTTTCCTTTTTTATTTCTCGTTCCAAATTTAGTAAAAAAGCATGCACACGCATCAAAGATTTACATTAAATAATCTCAATTCAACGTATTGACAGTGTCAATCTGTGAACTTGGACGAAAGCCCATGATAAGATTTTAATATTAAAACGCGTTCTTCATGAAACTGGGTCAGTTGGCCGCAGTGGTCCGATTGGAGAAGTGACCAAACAAGCTTAAATGCCAGTTTTCCTTTTTCACAGGAAGTCCATTATGATTCATGTAAAGTATTGGAAGATTGTTGGATTGTACACTTTTACGTATGTTGGCAACATTTTAACCAATAAAAAAAATTACTGTATTTTTTGATAAACATGAGTTAATGAAGAAAATAGATATCTAAGTGAACTATTTTTACGAGGGATATCTCATTTTAATTAAAATCAATTAAGACTTTTGAGCCATTGGATTGAATTCTTGAGATGAATCATACATTCAGTAAATGAGAATCCAAGAATTTGTATTCTTACCGATGTATAGTAGATAAGATCAAGACTCTTTTATCTAATTTAAAATTTATTTCATAATTTTCACTGAGTAAATTATCTTACAGAACTTTATCTAACTTTAGATATGATGAGATCAACCTTCAAAGGGATTTCCAAGTCTAAGTCTTTTTTTTTTTTTTTTTTTTTGGCAAATCTTCAAACTTTCAAACGAATTTTGGCTTCCAAAAAGTCTTTAAAGAGTTGGAAAGTCAGAAGTACGATGCGTGAGAATTGAATAAGTCCGGAAACCGCAGGGAAGTAACTGGAGAGGAAATCAGAGTCCGCCTGCACGTACGATCTGCCCTTCTCGATCTCGGTTCCCCAAACCAGTGACCAGTTAAAGGTCGGTTTCGAGTCTTTCGACTATCGGTTGCTTCCGCAGCGGTTTATTCTACTCACCGACACGTGTCCGTTGAACTCAACATCATTCAAAGGCACCATTCACGAACGCGTCGTCTCATCGAATAAATGTAAAAAAAAATTATACTCTGTATATTTTTTCTATATACACAATAAAATATATATATATATATATATATATATATATATTTACAGGAATCTCCATTTGATTTTCTCTTGATGCCTTTCGTTAACGTTAGATGCCTTAGAAACAAAGTAGAAACAAAGTATTAGCATATCCATTACAATAGAACTCTTCAGGTTCGTTCATTTTCTCTCTTTTTCTTCAAACTCTGATGAAATGTCTCGTAAAGTTAGGATTTTTAGGGTTTTGTGTTTGAGCTTTTTTATCTCCACGTTCAGGTTATATTTCGAATTTTTTTTATTTTTAATTTCTTGATCATCTATTCTTATTTTTCGATTGGTTGCTGGGAAAATATAGGAAAAGAAGGGAAATTTCAGTTTTGAATCTGTATATATATTTTTTTTCCGCGTGTTTTGGGACCTGAGTTGAATACAAGTATTTGGTGAGTTTTGCGTTTTCTGGAAACCAAAAACGGCATAAAGCATAAGATTTGAAGTTTTATTTTCTTGCAATTTTTCTCGATTTTTTTTAGCAACCAAACAGAGAATTACTGTTTAAACGAAGACTGCAGGAAATTTTTGTCTTTTAAGGTTCAATCAACTGGAGATGAAATGCCCATTATATAAGAGAGAGAGAGAGAGAGAGAGAGAGAGAGAGAGACTTTAGATGCGATGCCCTTGAGATCTGATATCGTAGTTGGGGTTTTTATTATGACATTAAGATTTTTGATTAGATTTATTTTGATATTAAGTTGGTGCATAATATTGATAGATTTGGTGAATTGAGCTGATATTTTATTCTTTAATGCATTTAGGGATCGCAAACTCATGGCAACTGCAACTATGGCCACCGCAGCAGGTGCAGCTGCTCTTTTATATTACACATTAAATAAGAAATTACAGACAAGTTCGACTCAGGAAGATGATGATGAAAATGGTATTGATGTGCCCAGTCATGCTCCTTTAGGAATTGATAGAGTTTCGCATAGACTTATTCAAGCCCCTGCGACATGGTTGGAGACGATTTCAACATTGTCGGAGACGCTTCGCTTTACATACTCGGAGACTTTAGGGAAGTGGCCTATTGGAGACTTGGCTTTTGGGATCAACTTTCTTTTAAAGAGGCAGGTGAGCATCTTTGATGGTGGTAGTTCTTTTGTGTATCCCATAGAAAGTACAAATGTGCTCATCATAATTTTCGTCAGATTAATGAAATAGAAGCAATCACAATATTTAAAAGACATTTCACAGAAATTTAAAAAAGAGGGAAGAAAATGAAAGAAAAGGACATGTATTAACTAACGACTTGTGACAATAGAACAAGACAGTTTATGACTCCATACATTTAAATCCTTGTCAAATTGCAGAATTGTGTGTAAGCTACTTTTGTTTAGTAAGCTTTTTTTTTTTTTTTTTTTTAAATTTGGGAAATGTATTTTTTATTTTTTTTTTTTATTTGGTTTTTTTTTTTTTTTTTTTTGAAATATGGGAAATGTCATTTTTAATTTTTTATAATAATTGGTGTTATGTTTTTTAGTATTCTCAATCACAGTTTCGTGTCTGACCTCTGATTATAGTTTTACTTAGAGATGCAAAGTGTTATAGCAGTGATCATCACCCCTGCCTCTTCAAGTGTTTTTGTTGCGCATTGAAATCATATTTTTAATTTTTTCTGACCACTGATTAAGGAATTAAGAAGCAGTAAGGGAAGCAATAAGTGTTACAATTTTTTAATTCTGGGTAGTTGGGGCCTTGGAAGGGTCCTCTATGGCTTGTGTAAAGGGGCCCTAGATTCCTACCCTTGGGTAAATCATTGGATGGTATACACCATCAGGATACCCAAGGTCATTGGTCGAAGGTTGCCTAAAAGGCTACAACTCATGAAAAAACCTTAATCTGTACTTTACTGCAATCTGTCGCTATCTTCCAACCCCTACCTATGCGATTGTGGTCACATCTTCCATGATAGAACTGCACAAAAATCTTTGAACGTTGGGGTTTACCATGACTTACTAGTTACTACAACAAGAGAGGTAAGAGTGTTGAGGGAGAAGATCATTCCATAGAACTCCTTTCTGCCCCAAGGGCTACATCTTTTTCACTCTCTCTGTTCTTTGAACTATTTTCCCTTCTTCAGTACTTGGGTTACTGAAACCAATTTTTGCTGTCCCTGTTGCTTCCTTCACAAAAAGTCATTACTGATTATATCTGATGGAAAAAATCAATCATTACTGATTTTATCAGACGGAAAAAATCGATGTTGTTAATTTTTCATATTACGACAACAGTCCTTCAGCACGGCACTATTGCAACTAGGAATGAGGCACGATCCACACCAAACCTTGTTTGTGAATTGTCCAACACGTGCTCTGCAAAATGCTGTAATTTCACCTAAATGAGTTGATATATAAAAGTTTAACATGAACTCCATCGATTTTTTTATTAATTGGTATTTCTTGTCTCTTGGTTGGCAAACTACTAAGTGAGCTATTCTTGTCATTTATACAGCATAATGACTGAATAATTGTCATCTACGAGGTTTCTTACACAGTTACATAATTACATTATTTGGACAAGCTTCTTACTATATGGGTACACTTTGCAGGGAAACCTACATGTTGGTGATGTATTTGGTGGTAAAGATAGTATACAGCTCAGAGGGTCTGAAATAACTGCTGAACTTAGATATCTCTTAAACTTGTTGACCCTTTGTTGGCACTTCTCAAAGAAACCATTCCCATTATTTTTAGAGGAGACAGGCTATTCTAAAGAAAATGTTCTCGTTCAAGAACCCAAAGCAGGGGTAGGTCATGCTTAACTTTTCAATGGTTCTATTTTTTTTATTGATTAATATTTATTTCTTTTTCTTTTCTTTTCTTGTGTGTGTGTTTTGTTTTGTTTATTTATTTATTTATTTTTTTTTTGGGGGGGGGGGGGGGTTGTGTTGGGTTTGGGGAGAGAAGAAATTTTTGTGTGGTAGTGGGGATTGTTAATTATTACTATACTAGACTAACCTGGATTGTTAATTATTACAATACTAGGCTAACCTTTTTGGCAGTTTAGCGCTGTCGGCACGTGTAGAACATGGTTTACATTGTGTGCATGCTTTAATATGAACTCATTATTTGGTTATCTTATGCAGATTTTAAAGCCAGCTTTTACAATTCTGGTTGACCACAAGACAAAATGTTTTCTCCTACTGATTCGTGGAACCCATAGTATTAAGGATACTCTGACAGCTGCAACCGGAGCAGTGGTTCCATTCCATCACACTGTTGTGCATGAAGGAGGAGTAAGCAATTTAGTTTTAGGCTATGCGCATTGTGGGATGGTTGCAGCTGCTCGTTGGATTGCAAAGCTCGCAACTCCTTGTCTTACAAAAGCACTCGGCGAATATCCTGGTTACAAAATCAAGGTAAAGACATTCTTGAGTTTAATCTGTGCATATTCTTATCTTTTGTGATCATAAGTGAGTATTAATTTAAAATAATACTATTCTTGGTTATTAAAATGTCTTGTATTTGTACTGCTAATCTTATCAATAATGAAAATCAAATTGTGTGCAATGTAGTTGGTTTCTGCAAATTTTTGTTCATCAGAAACTTGTTGCTGTAAACATTTTAGGTTAAAATTTATTATGTTATCTCAACTGTTGTCGCATTACTTACTTTCTTGACAATCTGTACCTCCTAACTCAACAAAGCCTTTAAGTTCAACTATTCTGAGCATCTATAACAAGCTTGGAACTTAGCAGCATTTACAAATAGCTTCATATAACGTAAGCTCTCACAAATAGCTTCATACAAATTAAGGTTTTCCCATATCTCTTGATTGTATCTTATCACTTGATTCATTTCTCACATCTCTTAAGTTTATATTTGGTGATATTTGCTAAAAATTATGTTTTTAAGACAATGAGATTGGGTATAATTTTTTTTTCTTGGTCTCTGACAGATTGTAGGACACTCTTTGGGTGGAGGCACTGCAGCACTTTTAACATATGTATTGCGTGAGCAAAAGGAATTGTCAACAACTACCTGTGTTACATTTGCCCCAGGTTTGTTCTCATTATGCATTATATCCTAAACATGCTTTTACTAGCAGCCATCTAGTTCTAATGGCTCTATGTTTCCAACAAACAAGTAAGTTCATAGTAATTTCTGGTTTTTTATGAGCATAGTTTTACCCTGATTGGATATGATGCATGCAGCTGCTTGTATGACATGGGAGTTGGCAGAATCGGGCAATGATTTTATTACTTCTGTCATAAATGGAGCTGATTTAGTGCCTACATTCTCAGCTGCTTCAGTGGATGACTTGCGTGCTGAGGTTTTGTTCTTGAACTGTGTTGTTTAGGATTTCTAATATTTGATATTACTGCCTTATTTTTTAAAAATTAAGATTTGGTAATTCCTTGGCAGATTGCCCTTATACTTGTATTTTGCGGATATGAATTTTGACTATTGTTACAATTGGGTCAGCAGAATCGTGCTGATGTTGATGATATCTTGGACTGAGGGAAAGGGATGTGTTTAGAATATAGGTTTTGATTTTAAGTGGGACCAGTTCTATACTGTACTGGAGTGATGGTCCTGCTGCTTTTATTTATTTTTGTTGAATATGTTGAGGCCTGTTTGGTTGTATCAATGGATTCATTGTTATTTACATGGTATTGAAGGTACATCTGAGTACTTGTTTTTCATGACTTATTTTCCCTTTTCCAGGTGACAGCATCTGCTTGGCTGAATGATCTGAGAAATCAGATTGAGCGTACTAGAATTCTTAGTACTGTTTATCGTTCTGCATCAGCCTTGGGTTCTCGTCTTCCATCCATTGCCAGTGCTAGAGCAAAAGTTGCTGGGGCTGGGGCAATTTTGCGTCCAGTTTCCAACGGCACCCAGGTAATTCCTTTTCTGCTTTACAAAATCAACTTTCCCATGCATTAGTTAATTTCCACTCAATATTTGATATTTCATGCACCTTCCACTGGGCATAATAGTATATTGTTGTTTAAAATTTTACAAAAATTTCAACTTAAATAGACATAGTTTTTCTTTACTTTTCCTACATTTTTCTTCAAATAAGTGCTTATTTTCCAAACATGGTAGGCGGTGAAAGAATTGGTTATTCCTGGTGGCATAATTTAGCTCAGCTGTATCGGTTTTTGACCTTTACAATTGTCTTTTGAATTTGAGGTTGAATTCTGTAGTCTGTGCTCATATCTAAGCCCAATTGCCTGAATGACTTGGTCCAGATAATAAGTGATAATCTAGCAAGTTAATTTTGTATTAAAATGTCCGCAGGTTGTGATGAAGAGAGCCCAAAGCATGGCTCAGGCAGCATGGACCCGCCCAGCCCTTCACTTGTCCTCGTGGTCATGCATGGGTCCCCGTCATCGTACCACAGCTGCTCATTCAAACTCAAAGGTGGAGGGAAATTCCCCAGAAGCTTCCTCCACCAAAACAGATACTTCAGAGCCTCTTCTGACATCCCCCCACAAAACCACAACTACAATTGAAACCATGGAACTTCCTATGTCTTCATCCGTTGGAATGGAATGGACATCGGAAATTGAATGTTCTTGCTCTGATGAAATGGGCCCACATGCTCACAGAGACGTTGATATTGATGATGGTGAGGACCTCATGGGCCACAACAGACATGAAGACCAGATGACTGAAGTCGAGTTATGGCAACAGCTTGAGCATGAGCTTAACAATCATATAGAAGGTGAAGACGCTGATGTAGCAAAGGAAATAAGGAAAGAAGAAGAAGCAGCCATCGCAGAGGTAGGTGAGAGCCAGCCAGAGAGATCCACCCCTGAAATGAAGGAAGCACACAGGTTTTTCCCCTCAGGAAAGATTATGCATATCATTACCCTTCACTCTGATGAGCCACAGTGTGAAGATGATTCCCCTAACTCCAGTAACTCAGACAGTGGCCAGTCAGCCGAGACTAAGGTTGGGATTTTCCTTACCCCAAGGTCCTTGTACAGCAAGTTGAGGCTGTCACAGACCATGATTAGTGATCACTTCATGCCAGTTTATAGAAGACAGATTGAAAAGGTGATTAATGAACTCGATAAGGAAGAAGCTGTCATTAATGATCGTTGTAGAGGAGGAACGGGAGAGGTAGTGTTATAGGGAAATGAATCATTGAACTAACACTTTGTGACCTACAACCATGCTGAAAGGGACTCTGGGTTCCAGCCTCATGGTCTATTGAATTGAAGCTGCCTAAAAACTGCTAACCTTCATTGGAAAAGCATGTTGGTACGATACATGGCTATGGAACCCAACTCTCATGACTCTATTCCCCTTAACTGAATCCCTAAAAAAATTAGGTTTGTTAGAGAAAGATGCATGAAGGTTGCATCACTTAAACATTTATACAGTTTTCGGATTCCTAATTTTTGGTAAAAATGGGTACACGAATTGAACTCTTGATTCTTTTGTTCTTCAATGCAATGAGTTGATTTGCTATCGTGGTAGAGCTTGTTCTACAGAAATCCATTCTGGGAATTGGTAGTACTTGTGCTGCTGCTGCTTATTTTGATACAAAAGCCTGCCCATTCAAAGTCATCTATCTGTATTCAGGATGGAAATGAACTTAGCTTTGTCATTCTTGTATATACAAGTGCTCAAATAATTGAAATTTTATTTTATTTTTCTTCATTTGATGGAATTTTTTAAACTGTCCAGTTAATGGACTAATCTTTTAAGTAAAGAGATTCGGGCCATGACAATATGTTATGGTTTGAAAATTGAGACACACCACACCTCCAATGAGGCAAGACCCCATAAATCTGTATTTTGGCTTGTGGTGATTGGAAGACTGGTTTTGAGTAGGGATGTGACACTCTTTTCCTAAACATGTGACGCCCTTCTTGCGGCTTCGTGTGAGATTGCTTCTTCAAACTATATCTTAAAAGAATCGTTCTAATAAAAGAGATTTCCAAATTAAAGGATCTTTAAACTCAATTACCCTTTTTTCCCTTTGAAATTGAGTTGATTTCTTGAGAATGAGACAGTGACACCATCACTGTACTCACATGTCACAGAATAAATACTAAAGAAGTGAGAAGCTCCTCTGGATAACTTTTCAGCCGTAGCTTTAGGCTTCTAGTCATTTGGGAAGCATATGATGAGTTTGAAAATAGCAACCAATCTCCAGTTATGTAAAGCCCCGGCCATAATCTGTATTTTGTTATCATGCGGTGAATAGTGATTCAAAGCCTGCCACCATAGGAAAAGTAGAGAGGTGACACATCATGATTTGGACTCACTCGCTGCTCATTACCCTACCCACACTGCATTATTGCATTCATCATACATAAAATAATGTGTCACGAGCATCTCAACAATTCTAGAAAATAGACCTTCCATGTAGTAGGTTCCTTTGACAGCATCTCTTTTTCACGTGCAAAATATTTCAGTTCGAGTATTACAACATCCTTATATATATATATATATATATTAAACCCTAAGATCTAATTGTTTCTCTCACCTCTAATAAGATGGAAGTTTGGGAGATGAGTTTTCCAGAGAGGTTTTAAGATAAGAGAAAGGGGGTTTGTATAGTCTAAAGACTCGTATGATTTCAAGATATAATATGTTTTTCACCATGACATTTTTTAAAAATAAACCTCTTTGGATCATTGTGATTTTTGGTAGGCATAACATACATAAAAAAAGTATTTAATTCAAAGACCGATGTTTCAAAATTTATTTTACAACTGGCGCTCTAGAGATTACTAAATGCAATTTTGCGTCAAGTGTACCTTACACGAGGATCTATATATATATATATATGTAATAGAATGACTGTATATCAGTCATTCTATTATAAGGCCGGCCTTGCATAAGGTTATGCAAGGTCGGCTTCATATCTCCAATTTTAGAAGACAGTTCGTAAAACTGACCGTTGGATTAGATGCTTCCCTTCTGTATGTCATGCCTGCAAAAACTCACAGTGATCCGACGGTTGGTTTTTGAAATATGCCATTGTGAAGATATGCAACTTATTTGTTCTTGAAAAAATCACCATTTTTCTTAACGTCAGTTATTTCAAAAACCAACCGTAGGATCACTGTAATTTTTTGCAGGCATGACATACAGAGGTGGAACATCTAATCCAACGGTCAGTTTTACGAACTGTCTTCTAAAATTGAAGATATGGAGCCGACCTTGCATAACCTTATGCAAGGCCGGCCTTGTAATAGAATGACTGTATATATATATATATATCCTTGTTTATAACAACTGGATATGTTTTCTTAATTAATACTCACTTATAATAGACTCTAGTCTATGAACATGTGGGTCAGCAAGAATTGTGGACAAAGTATAAATATATGCGGATATCCTCTTGACATAGGTCATTATCTATATATTAATGATTTCTAATTTGGTAGTGAATCCATAGATACAATAATAAATTGTACAATAATGTATATATTTTCTAATTGTTTTCTTTTGGCATATTATCAAGTTTCATAAAAAAATGGGAGATAGAACAAATTAATGAATATCAAGCAATGAAAGAGGAAGTGTTCATGTTAAATCCATCTTGAACTATAGTCACGTGAGCATCACGTGATGATGTTTTAAGCTTCTAATGCCGATTTTTTATTTTTATTTTTATTTTTATTTTTAAAGGCGCACAAATGTCAAATAAAAACAAATTCAGCCTTATGTTTTAAGGAATGCGATTCAAACATTGCAATTTTTTTATTTCAACAAATACATGCTCAAATTACTCTTGGACCTACCAATGTGAATACATACTACTAAATCAACAAACAATTAACAAAAAAATTACTTAATAACAATTGTACCCTTCTCTTTTAATGAAAGCAAGAAGTGTGACCCTACAACCTTAGAATCAGTATTCAATCTTAGGGGGTACACCTCTTGTGCCCCATCTTACAAATACAAGGGGCCAAGGGCCATCATGGCTTGCTCACATCACAAATAGTTGTGGTTTAAGTTCATTGATTTTATTGTGATATATATATAACATGCATCATCCAAGACCAGACCATGCATTTTTGATGCAATGTATCTAGATTAGCTGCTCAATCAAGCAATTAATGATATGATTTAATCATGATTATGACTCGGCGGCTATCGATCTATTCAACACAAAACAAAACCCTAATCAATTTGTGCAAATTTTAAAATCACTTGGTATGCCCAAAACATTGATTTAGGTCAATGTCTCTTTGTTCTGTTTGATTAGGTCCCTATTAGTAGTAACTTGATGTGTCACATCCCAAACTTGCATCAAATGAGCTACAATCTTGAGACCTAACATTATGATATTTTCTTCATTGAATGCTAAACCCCCACTCCCCCCTTTCTTTTTTTTTTTAAAAAAAAAAAAAAAAAAAAAAAAGCATACCAAACCTGCACCTGGGAAAAAAAGGATAAAGAGGCTCTCACCATATATACAGAGACTTTATTCCCTTGAAAGAAAGTTCTAGCTCTTATCCCTGGCCACCCAAAAGGCCAAAAAACAATCACATGGAATTTTAGTGTTCTACACAGATCTCTTTGTGTAAAAGGATCATACTGTCTCTTTGTGGTTGTAAGCAATCTAGCTTGTTGAAGAACTTTCTGGATGATGAGTTGGAAATCAGATAACTCATTTAGCCATGTCTCATACTGGCCCCATCTGCAACCATTTATTATAATAATTATTATTATATCTACCACCACAATAGAGCAATGCCATTGGAGAATACAAAGAAAGCAGAGAGAGAGAGAGAGAGAGACCATTGTCAATTGATCATAAAACCTTTCTAAAACAATAAAAAAGATTAGTTGTGGTATTGGGGGGCCCTTTTAAGATAATGGAAGCAACCATTGACATTCAAAAATATATAAACATCAAGATCATGTTGCGCCCCCACCCCCCCAAAAAAAAAAAAAAACCAATAATTCAAATGGCCACTTGAGAGTTGAGATGGGTGATTAACGGGTTGAGTGTGTGACACGTAAGCCGACAAGTAAGTTGTGGACAAATGATGCCATGTCAAATTTTACTTTAAATAAACTAGTCTAGTCAAGGCATTTGCCACTTGCCAGACTTGAACCACTCTCCCTACTATGTATTATTGCAAATTGGGTGATTTGTCATATATGGGTCTTGCCGTCATGGTACTCTCTCTCTCTTTTTTCTTTAAATTGTATAAAACCATATTAGATTATGGATTAGTTTCATAAAATTCTCTTAAATTTCAAAAGAAAATAAATAACTTCTTTAAATTATATGTCAAATTCATAAAATTTTTGTGAACTTTAATACTAAACAAATAGACCTTCAAATCCATCAAAATAGTACAGACAGTTCTCATGAAGTGGAGCTCCTGAAATTTAATCTTCATAATCTAAATATTTGATAGATATGAATTTTAGGTATGGTGACTTTGTCTGTGCTTAGAATGCAAGTATTGTCCGTAATAATGTTGTGTCGAGCAGCTACCATACGGTCCATATCATTTGCTAGAAGAGAGATGGGAAAAAGTTTGGTTGGTTTGGTATTAACACTTGTCTTAAATTAATTAGTTATTGTATTAATTACCTTATAATAATATAATAATGTGGTAGACATCATGAGAATGAATCAATTCATGTTTCCATACTACCCCTCAAAGCATTAGTGATGCTATACGAACTGGAATTTTAATTATCAAGTCTAAAATAAACATTATTAATACAATGGTCCAGACATGTATACATGTGACATATGTACAAGTATTAGACGCAAAAAAATGTACCAAACAAAATTAGTCCAACCAGTCAGACCAGAACGAATATCAAAACATTGCACGTTGTATGTATAAATGTGAATTGGGACATGTTTAATTCTACACCACCACATTAATGCATATATGCATTCAAGACACCAAAGCACGTGTCCTTTTCAGTCATAAAACTATGGGGATAGATCTAGATACATACATACATAGAAAGGGATATATAAAAGAAACAAAATCGTTTTTATATATTCTTATGGCCGGGTACATGCATACGTACATGGTACACATAAAAGCTTGCCCTTCTTAATCTGTGATGGATTATGGGGAAGATGGGAGTACAGAATTATAAATACAAAAGGTGGGTTGTGGTTTATATGTATTCAGGCAGGTGCAATCAGTGTGCATCCTGAAGAGGGAGAAATCTGCTGACCGACCTGACGAGGACACGTGGAT
>JAESVK010000097.1:607368-647977 GCA_017140935.1 Hamamelis virginiana | reverse complement strand
TATATATATATATATATATATATATATATATATATACAGAAATGATCCATTGGCGTCCCTTTTTACTGTCCACTCTTCACTGAGATAGTTGGGATAGGTATTTTGAAAAATCGACTGTTGGATTAGATACTCCTGTTACGTATGTCATGACTGCCAAAAATTATAGTGATCCAACGGTTAACGCTTGGTTTCGAAAAAACTGATATTTTTTTGTTCTTTAAAGTGTTAGTTTTTTTCAGACAGTTTTTTCATGAACCAACAACCGTTGGATCACTGTGATTTTTGGAAGACATGAGATACGTAACAGGAGTATCTAATCCAACGGTTGATTTTTCAAAATACATATCCCAACTATCTCAGTGAGGAGTGGACAGTAAAAAGGGACCCCAATGGATTATATATATATACACACACATGATTTTATTCAGAACTTAGAATGAAATTTTAGATTTAGTTATTGCATAAATTCTGTTTTATTTAGGACTGTAAATGTAACGAGTCGCTAAATATAATGAGTCGAGTTGAGTAATAAGCTGTTTAAGTTTTGCTTAATTGATAAATAATTAAGTTTAAAAGAGACGAAAGAGTAAATATGGGGCTCTTTCTTATCGCTAAATATAAGAGTGAATTCAAACGATTTATTAAATTAATTTCGAGTCAAACTTGAATTTTGATTACGTACTTAAAATATTAATGGGCGCGCTTACCTAGTTCAATAATAATCTACTTGAATTTGACTTGACAAATTAATAAATTTAGAAATAAAATTTGAGTTTGATTCGTACACCTAATTACAAGCAAATTCAGATGATTTCTTTATTAATAAATCGATATTGAATCAAATCCAAATAACTTGATTTGTATGTCTTACCATCGTAATTGAATATGATCGATGAGATAATTCAAATCCAAATCAACAAATTCAACAATTCTTATAAACCAAATGTGAATTCTATCTATAAAATCATTATCATTATATATGTATATATAATTAAAATAAGATGTCAGGCTAGCTAGAGTTAGTTGCAGCATGCAGCATGTTCATATATAATAATAAGCTAGACATACACATGTGAAACATGCATGAGTGTGAAATGTGAAAGTGTGAATATGGGCTTTCTCTTTTGTGATGAATTATGAGGAGGATGGACACATAGATACAAGGGGTTGGTTGTCGTATCTATCTATTCAGATCCACAACTGCAATTAGTGCACGTCCCCTTCACAATCTATGCAATAATTTCACACCACCTTTCTCTTTCTGGCTACGCACTTAGGCCTTGTTTGGACCATCCATTATTGAAGTACTCCAATTTCTCGCATTAGGATCAACTTAGGAATCACTTCCACGCCAATGGCATATCCCCCCCTGCCTAAAATTAATTAATGATCAATGGGCCAACATTGCTTTTGCTTGCGTATCACTCACTACAATTCTCTAGCTGCAACCTTAAATCTATTAATTCTTGCAAGTCATCATGACTAAATAAATTTATGCTGGGCCTAAACCTCAACACGAATAGGCTTACGATATCATATATCAAAAAAAAAAAAAAAAAATAAATTTATTAGATTTTTTTTTAGTTATATATATATATATATATAGACACACACACGCATGTGTGTTGTAAATACAAATTAATTTAAATTTAAATTTCGCTAAATGAAAATAAAACGATGGCATGGGAATGATTTTTTAGTTATAAAGAGGAAGGTATGTAATTATGTTAATCAAGTGCATAAATTGCAAGCATGAAACTTGGAATCAAGGTAAGACTTGTTCATGCTGTCACTTATTGAGGAAATGCCACTCATAAATCATAATAACTCTTAAGAATTGACAAATGAGCTTTACATTAGTTGGTATCAGGATAGGTCTACATTTTGAATGTATTTCCAAAGTAACTGAAAGAAAATAAAAAGTAAAAATTGGCCCACGCATTTAAAGGGAAAGAAAATGACAAAGGCGAGCATGAGAATAGAAGCATTCTTTAAGAAAATTTTACTTTAAAGAAAGGTAAACATCTTAATCAATAGCTATGCCATTTCTGTATATCTACTGCAACACTGACTCCTACCCTTTTAACCCACTGGAACACTTGATTGCATCAACTTGTTGCTGCGTACAACACAACAAAGTAATAAACTACTAGACTCCCATCTCCTTTTTTTTTTGCCTATACAGATATTCTAAGCTAGTTTGGCGTACCAAATTAAGTCCTACACTCGAACAAGATTTTCAAAATAAGTCTTGCACATACGTTCTATAATCCCAAATATTAATAATTAGTGGGAGTCGAACATGAGAACAATGGGCTTAGTATGTCCCTAGCCCTACTTGCTCTGCCACTAAATTATCCACCTGAGTTTTTTTATTTTTTATTTTTATTTTTTATTTTTTTGCCTCAGCACTTATTACCAATGCAAATCATGATATGAATATAAGGATTCTCTCTAAAAATATAATTTGGAGTTCAAAATATACAGTAAAATATTGTCCTACTTTCATGTAAGAGATCAAATAACAAAATCTGCATTCAATTTGGTGTAATGGGGTGGTCGGAAAGTTGAACCGTACACGTCGGTAATACACACGTGGTAAACAAAGATTGGTCAATGGGAACGAAAATGAAAAAAAAACTTGTAAACAGCACATTTTTGGTAGGACTAGTTCTCATTACAACGTACTGCACAGCTGGCACTGGATTAATCTACGGTCAGAATTCAATGACAGCGTATATTGCTGACGTCCATTATATTGCAGTCCAATGCTATACAACCAATCATTGGAGCTACATTAAAACGTAACACCTCCCCCTCCCTCCTCCCCCCCCCTCTCTCTCTCTCCCCTCCTCTCTCTAGAAGTCTTTGCTGTTCATAGCCCCCCTGTGGTGAGAAACATAAAGCAATCCCTCTTTGTTTTCTCATTTCAGATTTGAGACTGGCATAAGAGACTCTCTCTCTCTCTCTCTATATATATATATATACATAGCTGAAAGTTATCAGGAACAGAGATCCTTAGAGTTTGATTGGGTTTAGGAAGGTTGGCAAAGAAAGAAGAGAGATATTTTCGCAATTGTCAAGGCTTCTTATCTCTCTGAAATGTCTTTGATGTGTAAGTTTCTCTTTCTTTGTGAAGAAGGGAAGGTTGAAGAAGGAAAGTGGGAGAAAGAGAGATAATAGAAGATATCTACATCAAGCCAACGAAGCAGAAGTGAACAGAGAAGAGAAAAAAGAGAAAAGCCAAATCAAATTCATTTCAATCTGCTTCTGCTGGTAATTCTTCTAAAAAAACTTCCTCAATCAGTTTATTCTAAATACATCAGTTATATATATGTGTGTATAATATTTGGTTATTTTTAGATTGATGTTTCTCTTTCGTGATTATAGACTTGAATTAATACAAAAAGCTCTGTTTGGTTTCGTAGAAAATGTAGGAAAAGAAAAAAAAAATCAAGATCTCAATCTCGATGTTTTCATTATTACTAGCTCGAGGAAACAAAAACCCAACAAGCCCAATTCAACTATTTGGCTTTAGTTATGTGATATTTCTCATCAAACTCAAAAAATTACATTCCTTTTCCTTCTCTGTTTTCTCTGCAACCAAACAAAAGGGTGGAATACTAGAATCATCAATTTATATATTCATGCAGGGTATTTGGAAATGTCAGCTACAGTAATGAGCGATCCAATGGTGATATCAGTGCCGGAATCTCAATCAGCAGCATCCACAAAACTCATCACTGCACAAACCGAAGTCGAATTTGCAAAATGCGAGTGCTGTGGATTAACAGAAGAATGCACGCCGGCGTACATAGAAACAGTGCGAGAAAGGTATCACGGCACATGGATATGTGGGCTGTGCGCTGAAGCTGTAAAAGATGAAATTTTACGATCACAGAGGCTTATAAGCACAGAAGAAGCCATGAATCTTCACATGAGCTTCTGTAAAAAGTTCAGGTTTTCAGGGCCGCCGTCGAACCCGACGGTGCACTTGATTTCGGCCATGAGACAGCTTCTCCGGCGAAGCTTGGATTCTCCGAGGGCTTTGAGATCGACGCCGAGCAGTCCCATGAGACAGGACAGCGAAATATCAGGGGCGGCGCTTACTCGCTCTGAAAGTTGCTTTCCTAGTCTCTCTCTCGTTGATGATTCATAGTGTCATGAATGGTAAAAACAGCAAAATTGGAAATAAGACAAAAATGAATATCGTAAGTTTCAATTTCAATTATTAAAAAAAAAAAAAAAAAAACTTAGATGCTAATTTTAATTGGAAGGATTTAATACAGAATTTGTGTTCTTAATTAGGATTTATATTTTTTCTTATTTTATGAAAAATTTTCCTTTTTTCTCCTTTTTTTGGTCTTTGTGAATTATTTCATACAGTTTATTGAAAAAATTTCGCCACTAGTTTACGCGTTTTCATGTAAAGATTTGGAAAAAAATATGCGCCTTTTTCTTTTAATGATTGAGTTGTAATAAATTGTGATGGGTTCATTTTTCTCAAGGTGGATAGAATAAGGAAAGTAGACTTAAAATGGAGTCAGGATCCTATGTTTGGGTGATGTGTCATGATCTGGATGTCCTGTTTTTATACAGATGATCCAAATCATGACACATTACCCAATCACCAAACAATTCCAAGCGAAGTTCCTCAAATGGGATCATGGAGTTAAGCGCGACAGTTTTCAAGTACATCCCTTGGCACTTTCAGTGAAAGACAATGTCAAGGGTTCAGATTCATTATGATTTTACTTTTGTACTCTACTCGAGTTTTCGTTTCATAGCTGTGAATGTACAGAACAAATGTGTGATACGAGAAATTTGTTTTTTTTATTTTATTTCATTGGTTAGTTTCTTCACATGAAGTCATAATTTTTTTCAAAATTTCTACAATGCTAAATCTCTACTCTTCTTATAAGTCTCACCCCTTAATCCCTTATATTCCAAAAGGAGGAAAAAAATATACTTTTTGGATTTGTCACTTGTATATAGTGACTATGTGCTTCTCTGAATTGCAATTTTAGCTTAGCTTGCTAAGTTCTTGAATTTAACACCAAATTGTGGAGAATTTGGATTCATCTAAATTGAAACTTAATTTTATAATTTGATCAAATATTTTTAATCAGCCTTAAAATTAGACAACAAAGTATTTAAATGTTTAATTTGATTAACTTTTAGACATGAGTAAGGTTACAGCTCACTCCACATCAGCTAATGTTCAAAACATTGAAGTGTTAAATTGGAAAATCAACCGTTGAATTATATAAAAGTTTATTGATTTTGATAATAATTTTTGAGTTAAATTATATGTGAATCTTAAAAATATCTCAATAGGTCAACAACTAATAAAGCTTGGTAGCAAATTGCTAGGAGTTGTTGGGTGTGTAGATGAGTTGAGTGTGAATTAGTCTCTGATAGGGCACTTTAAAAATAGAATAAAATAAAATAGAACCATGTGTTAAAAAGTAACAATATTCCTAAAAATATACTATTACTTTCACAATTATTCAAAATAGTTGACCTAAAAAAGTGGAAGGAACCAAAACATTTCCCACCAAAATCAAGGCAGCCATAGTAACGACTAAGATAATTTTTATTTTTATTTTTATTTTTTAATCTTTGAATTGACAGAGCAAATTACAAATTATAAGGAGAAAAAGAAAAAAAAAAAAAAAAAAAAAGGAAAAAAAGGGGGAGCTTCTGCCACCTTCAGGAAACCATGCAGAGAATAGGACAAGTGTGACAAATGACAAGCGAAGGTGCAAAGTAAAGTAAAGAGGGAAGAGAGGCAGTGTCTGGTTGGAGTTCCTTGAAATTAAGAATACGCGTTCATGGATGGTGCTTAGTAGTATCCTGTGGTCCCTTGCTCTCTGCTTGGGTCAGTGAAAGTTCTGGAAACTCCTAATTAAGTGCCGTTAATCATGCTTCTTAATTCTCATTTATAGCTGGCGATAAAAGTTTGCCTTTTTTTTTTTTTTGTTAGAGTCCTGTTTGGTTGCTAAGAAAATATGAGAAAATCTTAGAGACTCGAACGGGACAGTCTAGACTCTAATATAAAAGAGTGTCCCACTCCTCTATTTGCTCTGGCACAAGGGGACTGGATTTCGATTTATAATATGTTAAGCATCCATGTGAATTTCATATGTTGATCTAATGAGAAGTCTCATTTTTATATGTTGGATGGGGTTATGTCTAATGTGGCGTGCTGTGGTACAAACCGAAATACGATTCCAATATACCAAAACAAGTAGAAGATTCAGACATAGCTATGTATAATTTGAATTCTTCTCCAATCGCTTAAGCCCCTCTTCCTCAAACCCTCTCCCCTTAAAAAAAAAAAAAAATAAAATAAAAAAGAAAAGAAGAAATAATGAAAAATAAAAAAGAGAAAAGAAAAGAAAAAAACTAGTTGGGTTGAATAGAATGTGCCTTAATAATTTGGATTGCTTTGCATTTCAATAGATATATACAAACTGAAATTGACCCAACAGACATCCCATGCTTTTGAGGTTATTAAGACTGGAGCATTTTACCTCAAAGAGTCCACTTTGAAAACTAATTAATTGGTTGAGGGTTGTGTGTGTTAACAAGTAAAACATTTTGAACACTGTGCATACTTCTTATCCAAAATCATCAGACCTGACCTGGCACTTAGAAAGAAGTATGAAGTGGGGGATGTTGGTTGACACACAATTATAATAAATAATAAATATTATTAAAAGACCATTAACTGTCTTAATCTTTAGAAAATGGTGGTCAGTCTTCCCTCATAATTGCATCAAAATAACACCCCATTACCACTCTTCCACCAATTATGTACCTTGTTTTTTCTTCCTTCCCTTCCTTGCAAAAGCAGTCTTACCTAATTAAAAATTGAAACACAATCTTTCACATTTGTCCATACACTCTGTATTATATGGAAATAATAAAATATTTAGCCCTATGATTCATTCTTTTTTGTCTTCTTCTCAAGTGTAATTGTTTAATGTAAATAATACAAATGCATTTACACCCAAATGGGGTTTGAGCCTTTTTCCAAGTCATTCTAATGTCATATTTTTTGTTATAAAAGTAGTGATTTGTTAACCATTAGTATCATGGATGAAAATTTTCATAGGACTAAGGACTTGTTTGGGAATTTCAAGAAGTGAATTAGGTTAGGTAATGTTATTTATTTATTTTTGATAAACAAGAAATGAAACATATTAAGTAATTTTAAGAGGAGGTTAATGTCTTTTTAATTTTTTTAGACTTGGCTAAATAGTCGTACAAAAAAAAGGGCCTTAATAACAATTAGATGCAGCTTGGTCAAACTCTCCTTTGGTTACTTGTGCTTTATCACGCGGCTCTGGCATAGTTTCCTTGATGATTGGGAAAAAGACCTTCCAGGGTGTCTCTCTCTCTGCCCAAAGTTATCATAAGTTTAGCTAAGCAACAACAGTTACAAGTTGAAGGAAGGGGTAAGAGGAAATAAACAATTGCTACTTGACAACTAAACCAATCTCCAAGATTGTATTATGTGTTTGTGTGTGTGTGTATATATATATATAGGCAACATGTGCATGAAGCATAGACAGTGTAGCCATGATATCACACCATCCAGGCCCATTAACAGCATCCAAAATTAACATTTTTCCTATGGACTTTGCACCGGAAAAGACATCCAAGCCGCTCCGATGTCATCGCCTCATCGGCATTTTTGTTCCCAAACAAAGCTTTTGTCACAATCAGTACTTGTAAAACAAAAATTTCCCTTACTGACAAATCCTGTCACAATGTGCATTTTGAATGACTTCTATAAGTAAGTATATAAATGAGATGTGTCTCACAGTCGTATGCAAATTTGTGTAATACCCATATAAGTTTCTATGGTCAAAAGTTGTCTTACCAATTTTTGGGAACATGATGGCACATAATTGACTCTTAAGATAGATATGTTAGCCCAACTGGACCCCGGGACCAGCACCAATGTGCCCAAGCCATTCATTCAAATGGAGAGGTTGCATATCCAAACAAGGTACTGTCCATTGACGGTGTGACATTTAACATTTTTCCCTTTTTATGCCCCACTTTGATATTGTCTGCATATGTAACAGGGAAAAATCATGTTTTCTAAGAAATTCGGGTGTGGAATTGCCCCCTTTAACAGGGAAAAATCAGTGCCCTGCAAATGAAATTTTGGGTATGAATGCAAGCATAGGAACTTTCGATACCCAGTCATGTAGGAAGCTCTCATTAGACACCCCACTTGTACAAAGGTGTGAAACAAATAAGCAAGGGATTGCGAAGGATGCAATCGCTTAGAACCTTCCCAATTCAATGGCAGATTTTTGTTCCAATGTAGAATTAACAGCTTTAACAATGGAAATTGCAAAAAAAAAAAAAAAAAGGCCAAACAGAGCCTGTAAGTTCAGTAAGGAATAGCCAGAGATGATGTGAATTTTATTTCATTATTTGACTTAGTGTTTAATGTAACTGGGATTAGAACCAATCACCACTTTCAAACATCAGAAGTCTCTAACCAAAGCTCTCATAAAGAACCAATTCGGACCATCTAAGCAGGCAATTTGATTTTGCAAAGGTTGCGCAATAGCCAGTTACCCTACATGCAAGAACAGAGGCAAACCATAAATGCCACAAATAAAACAAAGTTATCATAAAAATGACTGAGAAAGGTTATGAATTAATGAAGGAAAAATGATAATACTCACCGCCAAAATTAATTCCTTGCGCCAATGGTAATTCATTCCCATAATTGATTGTACTGTCAGGGCCATTAACAGAGTAAGTCCGAGCAAAATGTAGAGAATAGAAAGTTGAAAATAGAGTTCAACAGATTTGAATAGTTAAACTAAACAAAATGTGACCCAACTCAGTAAAATATTTAAGGCAGGCGCAATGACTCAGCTGAGAGAATCAAGATGACTACAACTAAAAAGTCCAATGGAATGTGTAATTCAATTTACCAAGTTGAGCGTCGCATGTACTGCTTCCAAGAGTCACTTCCTGCTTCACGACCACCACCTGTAGCCTTTTCGCCACCAAAAGCACCGCCAATTTCAGCACCATTTGTCGGTATATTTACATTCACGATACCACAGTCACTTCCTTGTGGCCTGCGCGATAAAACTGTGAGAGAAGTTTCTGAAAGTGAAGTAACAACAGAGGGGAAGATCGTAGTATCAGAACGTCCGAAAGGACCCCCGATTCTCAACAAGAAAATTGTACAAAAATCTACATACAATCTCACTGCTTGTCAGGTATTTCAACAGAAAGATTGTTGGGGAAAAGTAGTTATTCAAAATCAGAAACATAAACAGAGGGAATGGTGCTAATCTAAAAGATGATATAAAAAAAGACCAATTTGAGAAAAGTAGCATCTGCAGTGACTTGCATTTAAGACTTCCAAAAACTAAGAGAGCATAAATCATGTGTTGTCTTTATTAAAAGCGATATAATATCTTTACATCCATGAGGAGTCGAATCACTCACCCAATCCATTTGAAGATTACTTCAGGTTTGCAGGTGAATATAGAACTACTTAATCCTTGGGGTACCGAGTTGTTAATTTCAATTGCTTCTTTTAAAGTCTGCAAAAAGTTCAATATTCAGAGAAGAGGAAGGTTAAGTACATGCATAACCCAAAAGTACGCGACGGAAAATAAATTGAAGCAATTCTTATAGTAGAGTAACTAATGCCTACTTTACAAACGAGCTACCTGAAATTTCATGACATAAAGAACTGGAGCAAACAATTCTTCTTTTACGACTTGTGCATTTGAAGAAATCTCAACTATTGTGGGCTGCACAAAGTTTCCCTCAGACTCTATAACTGACCCACCTGTTAGTATCTTCCCTCCCTGCAAAACATGAGTTAATGAAGCAAAATGTTTAGACTAAAAGGTCAAGGTGTAATTGAATAAGCTTCAAGCTATCTCAAAATCATATTTAAGCTCAATACTCTCACAATTTCTGACAGGTACAGCCATAAGTGAAGGCAATTCATCCATACTTTCGATGACGACAACATATTAGATTCTAAGACTTGAAAAATGACTTTCTTATTTGAACATTTTTACGTAAGTCCTTAAATAGAAATATATCAACATCAATGTTCAACAGATTTTCCAAGCCCCTTAAGGAAAAACATACCTCTGTCTGTATATTATTGAGGAAACCCAATTATTTGTACAAATAAAAACTTTTGTTTATGTGAGATTAGAGGGAAAAGGGAAGCTTGTAGTTGACACATTGACTGAAATGCTGCACAAGACACTATACATGCCTGAGACTTGATGATTTCCATTCCCTTCTCAAAGTTCTCCCTTGAAGCAGAAGTATGCAATGGCCCAAGCAAGGTACCCTTCTCTAAAGGATCCCCTATTTTAACTTGTTTGTACACCTCAAGTAGTTGATCGAGTACACTTTGATATATACTTTCGTGAAGAATCTTCAATAAAAACAAACAAAAACTTTAGTTTCAAGAAGTTTGTCCTGTCATCATATCAAAGCTGCAGAAAAAAATGTAGACTATTCCACAATACCAGCCTACGGCATGTCGTGCAGCGCTGACCAGCTGTGCCAACAGCAGCAAACAAAACAGAACGAACTGCTAGCCGGATATCAGCGTCATCCATGACAATTATAGCATTGTTTCCACTTAATTCAAGCAAGCATTTACCAAATCTCTTATTCACTGTTTGTTGAACCATGAGACCCACCTGCAGTTGGGCATATACAAAGGAATTGATAAATTAATCAAATAAAAGCCAGGCATAAGATAAAATTACCTTGGAGCTTCCTGTGAATGAAATCAGAGGTATGCGTGTATCCTCTGCAATTGCTTGACCAATTTCAGCACCACCACAAAAGGAGGTGAAAATTGCTCCTGGTAAGTTGTTTTTCTCCAGAACCCCAGCAACTAGCTTTGTCATTGCAACGGTGATCAAAGGAGTTGTTGGAGCACCTTTCCTGTGATTTATAGCATAGAGTCCAAGCATTAAAGTTGAAATTCAAGGTATAGAAAAAAAATTATATTTTGAACTGAATGCTTACAATAGAAAGAATTAAATAATATGTTAGGATTGCATTTGTATGCTGGTGGCCACAAGTATCTATAACATTAGATGGAACTGAAGTCATCAGAAACAATGCAGGTAAAAGCTTCACCGGATCGACATCTTTTCTTTGAAATGTACAACCCTTTTCTCCGGATATTTCAATTGACAACACCGGATGCACCTTAGAATTTATAAATGATTAGACATTGGCATACTTGGTACTTTCTTTTTCCAATATCATGTAAGAAGTGCAGTCATAAACTAAAGGTGAACCTAATCAAATGCTTTGTGCATACAGACAATAGAACAATAATATAGAGCACAATATCTTAAATTTTTTACACTGGAATCATTGGTTTCATGAAAAGGCATGGTGCATTCCGATCTTTTGGATGTGAAGGTACCAGATAGCAGTGCTTAGGAACAAAAAATGAGCCCAGTGGTTCGTCACTATAACCATAAAGCATTTAAAAAAATAAAGATAAGTAAATAAAAGATTACCATGAAAAACAGGACCTAAATATTCCATCAAGTGTGTGGAATAAATTTTACACCCTGAAAAGTAACTTAACGAAAGAACTATTAACATGATTCTTATGTGCTTAGGAAGTCGAATGCAGAGTCAATGAAGATAAAGAACAAGATAAATATCACACTATCTTGACAATAATAATCAGGAACAGTTAAACTATCACTATCCTATGAAAGTGAACATACAATCTTGTACTCTCCTTTTCCAGGTTGATATCCTAACACAACCAAAATCGCGAAGGACAGACAAACATTTGTAGTTACGGACTTACCAAACGACACAATTGCCACAGACTAGCGCAAGGCATGCATTCCATCCTGAAGAACCACATAAAGATTGAGTCATGGTATAAAAATGTGGAAGGGAATAAAATTGATATTCAAAACAACAAATTTGTTAAAGTTATTTGATGTCATCAAAGCTAAAGAAAAACAAGAAATATAACTCAAGTATGGTTGTATAAATTGTGTACATAGTTTTATCATACAAATATAAACCGTAATATACAAATACCAAGGTGCTTATCAAAAGTATACAAATGCCAAGGTCAAATCCTATGTGAGTTGTACAGTATAAGATCTAGAGGTTTGAAAGATTGGGGCTAAAAATAATAATTTTATTGGCCAAAGCCAATAATATAAACAACACTACTGTCTGCCTGGGCATCAAGGTATCATGAATTAGATAAGAAAAATAATTAAAGTTATTATGTAAGTCCCACAATAGAAACACATAATAGATACATTTTTATGCAAATTTAAGAAACAAAGAAAGGTGATCGAGCTTAAAGAGTCCAAAAGTGGTGTTGATACAATTGGGCATGTGTCATGTTGACAATTGTCCCACATCTATTCATTGTAAAGGAAAAGGGTCCTACTTATCATAAAAACAGAGTAACTGAATAGATGTTTAAATATCTTCCCTTACATCTAGTGATCTGGACATGTCTCACAGAATGTATAATAATAAAAGCACACTTTAAAATTAGGTCTCAAAATTTATCTACCCCTTCAAATGGCCACCAAATGGCTGAGTGAACATCTCAAATTACAAGTATCTACAAAAAAAACTCCATTAGCATAGCTACATAAGTCTTTCAGAGATTGGCCAAGAAGATCCTTCCAAAGACTAAAAGGAGACCTGTTATTTCTCATAGGCTGCTCTATTCATAGTTAGTATTACATTATGGATAAAATATCCAAGATTGTGGACCTTCCATTCCATGCTTGCTTTTGAATAAAATTTGTTCCAAAAGCACTTTCAGTAGGTATTAATAATAGTTGTCACAATAGAAGAGAAAGAAAAAACCTCCCACAATCCTACTCTAACATAAATTGTTACAACAATAATTCGTCCTAGAAGCAAAATAGAAACCCAATCCATTAAACAGGGCATAGACCTCACCAAGAACTGCACATGGGAAATTGAAAGCCGTAATTACACCAACTATTCCGAGAGGATTCCACATCTGTGCACAGAGAATAGTGCAGAATGTTAACAATGGGAAAGGATCATATGCCTTTATTTAAGTTCAAAAGCACAAACACGCAGCACACCTCCAACATCATATGATTTGGACCTGTTAACAAAACAACCACAATTATTTCAGGACTAGTTTCTACGGGACTCAAAAAGAAAACCCAATCTCAGCTGCAGAAAACAACCCTACAATGCTAGCAAAGTATTGCATTTAGCTGAGCAAACGAATGTGATAATGGGCTTGAAGCTGTTTACAACAGCAACTAGACAAAAGATGGCATTTATTACTATATATATTTTGCAGAAAATGCGATTACTAATGTTTAAGCTCACGTTCAGAAGGAATGATTGATCCATTCAGTTGCCGGCTTAACCCAACGGCAAAGTCACACATGTCAATTATTTCCTGCATATAACAGAAATTAAGGAGTTAGAAAACATACACAAACTAAATTATCAAAAATCAAATCAATTTCAAATATAAACCATGAAGATTGAATTCCGGCATGATTCTGCATTCTACATTTGTATAACAAAGTAGTATGGTATCCAATCAAAGAACAAACGGTATTCAATAATTTATAATGAGAGCTGAGCTTTATAAATCATCATTTAATAAACACTGTACCATTGGAGACCGAAGATTTTGGGTCCACAATTCAATTGGTGCCACACCCAAGACTTTTATAGTTTAGAAAATGGGTGGCACTTAGATGATATTCATGATACCATTCCCACTTAGACAAATGGTACACTGACATTCAGAAGGTGAAGAAAGAAAAAAAAAATTGTAAGAGATAATCATAAAGTAGATGGTTACATCATTCCATAAAGTTGATTTCTGAACCATTAGATTGCATCAGTAGGAGTGACATCCTTTCTGGCAAACGAGTGGATCACAACACCATGTCTATCCTTGAACTATGTGCTCAAGCATGCACTGAGCAAAAGGGGAAAAAAAAATACTCGAGCATGCCAATAACATGTATATTATCTTTTGAAAAGACAGTAAAATGTAAAATAAACCTAATAAATATTATTTGACATACAAAATGTCTAATCAATCTAAGAAGCTAGAAACTAATACAACACCCTCTCAAAAGAATAGTCAACCATTGAACATGTAAGAATAACGAAGCACATTCTAGTAACATCAATGTCCTAAGTCATTGCCAAATAATCAAACAACTGACAAGTAACATAACATACTTGAACCTCCCCTATTCCTTCAGGAAGTATTTTCCCCATCTCAAGTGACACAAGCCGACCAAGTTGCTGGAGTTTAGCTCTCAATGCATCACCTATCTGTCTGACAATTTCACCTCTCTTTGGCGCAGGAATCTGAGACAGTAATATGATGGTACTTCATAAATAAAAAGTAGTCTTCTGCCAGAAATGCATTGACTTCTGTTATACTATAATATTATATCTTAAGAAGTTTACAGGTTTGCTAATTCTAAGAGCATCTCCAATGCAAAGCCAAATTTGGCACCCCAAAAAGCACTAGTTGATGCCAAATTCTAAGCCCATTTGGCACTAGCTGATGCCAAATTTGGCTTTATGGCATCAAGCAATGCCAAATACAGGAGATGCTCTAATATGAATAAATCTCATACGATAGCCCCTAAGTATCAAATGTACAGATCACTGAAAGCTTGCATAGTATATATTTAATCTCATACTATATATTAAATCTCACTTGCATCCATATCTTTGCTGCTTCACTGCAAGCTTGCATGCCTTCCTCATAATCTTGAATTGAAGCCTCCGCAACCTCAGCAATTTTCTGAATCAACAAGAGAGATAGAGCACTTAATTCAAAAAAAATATTTGGCAAATGGTAAAATGCACTGATGATCTCTTCTTATTATTGGGTTTTCCCCATGTTCTTTCGAGGCCATAAATTCAAATATACATATCGGAATGAAAATTTAATGTTCATTTTTTTCTTGAGAATTTATATTTAAAAAAAAAAGGGGTAAATACATACAAAAATTTACAGTTTTCACTTCCCTTAAGTTTTCTTCCATGCAAATTATATATTTAATTAACAAAAAATAATTAAATTTTAGATCCAAGTCCAAATCCAAATAACTGTCCATATCCACCCAACTTTTTTCATGGCAATCAATCTTTTCCTGAAAGTTCCTTCTCCTCCTCCTCCATTGTCTTGGCTTTTTGAGTAGTGGGTACAACCCAAAACTCTGATACCAATACAAAGTGAATAGTCTCCATAGTGATTAGCCTCCGTTAGTACTGTATTATTTGTCTTCTACTTTCAAAGACAGTTATAATGAGAGTTTATATCGACACTCAAAAATACCCAATTGTAAACTCAAATCTCATATAAATTTAAATAACTCTTTTCTGATAAATACTCAAACAAAATTAATAACTAAATATGCACAAGCCAACCTCAAAGATCACTTTTTTCTTATTTAAAAAAGAGAGATTAGTAATTCTAAATTTATATATATCGACTGATATATCAAATGCACAGGTGAATCGAAATCAAAATAATCACAATAAAATTGAAACTCGAATGATCACATGTGTGTGCAAACGACCTCCAAAATTATTTTCTAACATTTTAGAGAGAGAGAGATTAGTTAAATTCGAATATATATATATATATATATATATATATATGTCGGACATATATCTACTGATTTATCAAACTTATGGGGCCACTGAAATCACGATCATCATAATAGAAATCAAATTCGTTTAACCATATATAATACACACATACACAGTGAAATCGCTTGTGTGTGTGTGCGTCAGTCTAGAATTTGAACCTGATTGTTAGCAGGATTAAAAGAGGACACCACCGGACCACTTCCCTTCCACGTGCCACTGACATAACATCCCGGATTACGAGAGCTGAGACCGATCTCACTCAGAAACACGTACTCTTTCTTGGCGAAACTCATCTCTGCACATAAAACCAATTAGTTCATACTCAAACCATTATTGATTCAACAAGAAGATAAAAAAAATCCTGTTTGGTTGCCGAGAAAACTAAGGAAACGAACAGAGATCAAAACTTTGAATCCTCTGTTCCAACATTGATAAATCGACGGTACAATGCTCAGTGAAATTTTTTCATTTTCTCAAGTCCCCCTAATGAAGAAAAATTGAAGATTCATTTCCACAATTTTCTCAACAACCAAACAGAGAGATGTAAAATTAAGTGAAGGATTGAATTTACGAACTTCGAATTGGGGAGAAATGGTGAGGATGGAGAGTATTGAGTAGCAGCTTAGACAAGAGACGGACACGCATATATAACACATGAATGATGATGAATGTGACGATTGCGGGTAAATGATGGGAGACACGTATTAGATAATAGAGGATATAATAATAGAATTATGGGATTTAAGTGTCCATAATCCATGAATTATGATTAGGTAGGATGTAGTTATCTATTTTAGTGTTAGTCCACCATTTTTGGGAATCACAGGATAAGTATTTTGAAAAACTTACCGTTGGTTTTGATAATCTTCTTATAAATGTCATGTTTACCAATAATCACTGTGATCTGAAAATCAATTTTCAAAACATGGTTTATAAAATATTCTAACAGTATTTACTGTTGGATGCTGTTATAATTGTTTAAATATTTGTATTTTAAAAACCGAACATTCGATCGCTGTGATTTTTGGCAGACATGATATACATATGAAGATTACCTAATCCAACAGTTGATTTTTCAAAATACCAGTTAAGTGAGAGTAAACTGATAATAAAAAATATAGGAGCATCCTTACCTGATCGGGACTCCATTGTCATCCACGTGAGTGGTGGCCCTACTTAAGTGTCAAATGAGCTTGTGAGCCCCCTTAGGATTGTTGATGATGAACTTTGGATACTATACTTGCCTCCTTGAGTGCAGGGCACCATACCTTATCACTTGTTTATTTGACAGACTATACCCATCATATTGTGCCCTCTTTATTTAATACTCCTTCGGTCCATTAAAATAGTTCTCTTTAAAAAAATACACATATTAAAAAAATTCATTAATCTTTTGATTTATGATTTTTTTTTTTACCTTTTATTTTCAAAACTATCATTTTTCTACAATTGCATTTAGTGTCATGTCAAAGCATTCTTAGAATAAAAAAAGATAATATGGAAAAGTTAAAAAAAATATAATTTGACTTTTCAAAATAGACTATCATTTTAGGACAACCAAAAAAGACACATATTAAGAAAACTCATTAGTGCATTGATTTGTGATTTTTTTTACCTTTTATTTTTAAAACTTCTATTTTTCTACAATTGCATTTAGTGTCGTGTCAAACCATTTTTAGAATAAGAAAGGGTAATATGGGAAATTTAAAAAAAAATATAATTTGACTTTTTAAAATGGACTATCATTTTAGGACAATCAAAAAAAGAAAGAAGATCTATTTTTGTACGACAGATGGAGTAATAAATAATTAAAAAATTTATAGTTTTATCTTTTCAACTTATACACATTTACGAGTGTTTTACTTTTGTGTGCTAGGATCTATGTTAATAGAATAATCGATTCCTCCATTTGGTTCGGTTGGGGAAACAGAACTAGAACCGAAATAAATCGATTTTTAGTTTTATCTAAAAGTCAAAATCGTATGAAAGTTACTTTAGCTAAAAGGGCTCCATTTCCCCAAATTACCCAAGACTGAGCCATCTGTGTAAAGCTTGGCATAAGGATGAGAAGGGGGTTTCCATTTCACAATTATTTCCCTGAATATGAAAAGTGATTTCATAGTACTTGAGAGCAAGAAGGGCTGGACCGCCCTAAGAGCATCTCCGACCATGCTCCTTAAAATTTTCATAAATGACTTCCTATTTTAGTTAAAAATTATTTTAGCTAATCACTTTTCTATTAGCTATTCCAACCATGCTTCCTATTTTAGCTAATCATGGAATATTTTATTATTGTTTTAAAATTTGACTTAAATAATTAATATTAAATAATTTAATAAAACTTGTGTTCACTTATCACACACATTCTCTCAAAAAAATATTAAATTAAGGAAACAGAGAGTGAGTTTGACTCCATACATGCAGAGAGTCATTTAGGAAGAAGTTAAAATAGGGAGGAAAGTAGAGAGTCTGTTGGAGCATGATTTTTCTATTTTGGCTCTCTACCTTAACTAAGGAGCCAAAGTAGGGGGTCCCTTGGAGATGCTCCAATGATACGTGCCACAAATTTTTGGGAGAGTCTGAAGATTTTGTTCAAAAACGAATTTATTTAGGTTATTATACAAAATCTAGCAAACGAAAGTTAAAAAACAACCAATTGAGACTAATCCATCTTGAGAAATTAGAATTTGTAAGATTTAAGGCTAACCAATCCTTGATAGGAATGTGGGGATGAAGATCAATATGAGGAAGAATCACATACCATAATTCCTTTGAAAACTCACACCGCCTAAGTAGGTGATTAACCGATTCACTGTGTGTAACTAATTCAAATTGCACCTCTAAATTTTTTTTACTAGAAATTACTTTGCTTATGACAAGAAATAGAGAAAATTATACTTTGTCCCCCTGAACTATTGGTCATTCATGTTGCTCTCGTGTGGTTTCGATTGCATTAATGTACTCTTAAACTATTAGAATGTATCAAATTATTCCCTTCTGTCAATTAACCATTTGAATTTTTAACTAAAAAATGGTGTTAGACTTGTTATTTATCGTGGACTCCTAATGAGTTTAAAGGCATATCGGTGAAATTTCATGATTTTTTTAATATAATTTGATTTATTATGAATTTAACTTATTATGTGGAAAAAATAATTTATAAAAATTAAAATATATTGAGAAAAATCATTAAACTTCATTGATTTCCTTATTATAGACATATTAGTAACTTAGGATAAATACCGCATAAAAAATAAATAACACATCTAATATCATTTTTCAATTAGAGTAATTGATAGAAATAGATATTTTGATACAATATAATAGTTTTGAGACATATTGATACAAACGAAACCATACGGAACCATTATGAAAAGCAATTTTGCCAACAAAATTACTACTACAGGGTGTGCCGTTCATCACTAAAAGGGCTGGGTCTAGACTCATTAGGCCCAGGCCCCCGGACCAAGATCTGAAGAAGAAGCAATTCAAGTCGCACTTGCGAAATAGAGAAACGGATTTGTCAAGAAACTGCTACTCAACCAACCATTCAAAGGGCGGGGAGGTGATCGAAAGACGACGACAAGCCACAGCTTCACCCAAATCTTCTTTTGTTCTCGAGGTGCCATCCTGAAACCCTAATCTTCTTTGCTTTAAAACGCTCAACCCTTTGAAAATTCTCTGGTAATAGTTCATCTGTGTTCAATTTTCGTTGTTTTTCTACACTATTATAGGTCAAGAAAGCTCTACAGTTCTCATAGATTTGCTTGAAGTTTCATCCAATTCCAAGACTAGGGTTTCGTTGGATCGAATCCCTAGGCTTATAACTTTTGCACTGGAGGGTTTGGATTAATTGTTGTGTGAGTTATCCTTGAGGATTTAAGGATACAGATAAGAAATGAAGGACTTTAATGGGTTTTATGGTACAAGAAGTCCGCATTTTCGTGGGATTTTCAATGGATTTTGTGCTTCGGTCCTATTTTTCTTTTTTTACAACCGTGTCGATATCCTGAGAAATCCACTTCTGAGGCAATCGTCTTCGACTTTTGACCCGAATTGGAGTTCGAGAGGTGGTGGTTTTGTTGATGGGTCGAGTCATCGGGAAGTAATTCACCGGAGATTTATTGAAGTTGATGGCAACTCATCGGATTTAATTAATGGGTCTGATCAGAGCAATTTGACTGTAAATAATCCTACACTCTGTGCTGGATTGCTCAATCACACGGGTTATGCGAGCCAGTGTGAGTACTTGAAAGCGCATCCGCAGTGTTCTTCAGGAGGATTCTTTGATTACATAAAGTTTTTCTATTGTGATTGTGAAGAATTTAGTATCTTGGGTTATGGGATATTAGGCATTTGGCTGGCCGCGCTGTTTTATCTCTTGGGTAACACTGCGGCAGATTACTTTTGTTGTTCTTTGGAGAAGCTCTCAAATCTCTTGAGGCTGCCTCCTACCGTTGCTGGGGTTGCACTCCTTCCACTTGGAAATGGAGCTCCGGATGTGTTTGCAAGTATTGCTTCTTTTGTTGGGACAGATGGGGGCGAGGTGGGTCTAAATAGCGTGTTGGGTGGGGCAGTGTTTGTTACTTGTATTGTTGTTGGGATTGTTTCCCTTTGTGTAGCCGATAAGAGAGCTCAGATTGATCGCAGATGCTTCATTAGGGATATCAGTTTTTTCCTTTTCACTTTGGTTTCTCTTTTGTTGATTCTGATAATTGGTAAGGTGAGTGTTGGGGCGGCCATTGCTTTTGTCTCGATTTATGTGGTTTATGCCTTTGTTGTTGCTGCAAATGAGATATTGAAGAAACATGCTCAGGCATTGAAATTGGATGTTGTTACGCCATTGATTCCTGTCAGGGGAAGTTTTTTTTCCCAAGGAAGCCAAGAGGATGATTCCATGTACAGCTCTCTGCTTGACATTGACACTGAAAGCGATACACCCCATCTCCATAGTTCATTGCCACAATGGATGTGGTCTTCAAATGTGGCAATATATTCGAACCAGGCAATGAGGGGCAGTATGTCAGATGGCCAAAGGCCTTTGTGGGGCTGGAATGATGAGGGCATGGAAATTGATCCTTCACCGTTCACCTGGTCTAAAATTTTTTCATTAATGGAGTTGCCTTTGACGGTGCCGAGGCGGTTGACAATCCCAATAGTTGAGGAAGAAAGGTGGTCAAAGGTGTATGCGGTAGCCAGTGCTTCATTGGCGCCCATTCTTCTGGCAATTTTGTGGAATACCCAAGACAATGTGGGTTCTCAGAGCAGAACAGTTTCATATATTATTGGTGCTGCGGTTGGTTGTACACTTGGTGCTCTTGCTTATCAATACACCAGAGCTGATCATCCACCTCGGAAGTTCTTATTTCCATGGGTTTTTGGGGGATTTTTTATGAGTATTGTCTGGTTCTACATAATTGCTAATGAACTTGTTGCTCTATTGGTGGGATTAGGTGTAATTTTAGGAATCAATCCATCAGTCCTTGGATTAACCGTATTGGCATGGGGGAATTCAATGGGTGATTTGATGTCAAATGTTGCATTGGCAATGAATGGTGGGGACGGCGTGCAGATTGCTATGTCTGGATGCTATGCAGGTCCCATGTTCAACACGCTTGTTGGTTTGGGGATCTCAATGCTGCTTGGAGCCTGGTCAGAGAGGCCTGGTTCGTATACCGTTCCACAAGACAGTAGCCTGTTTTACACCATGGGATTTCTCATGTCAGGACTTATCTGGGCACTTGTCGTGTTACCCCGAAATGATATGTGTCCTAGCAGGTTATTAGGAGTGGGCCTTATAATCCTCTATTTGATATTTCTTTCTATAAATGTGAGTAGTGCTATGGGGGTTATATCATTTGCTGGTCTACGTTGACATTGGTTTTAGTCATAATTACAAGGAGGAGTAGGTGAACTTAGTAAATTTCTTAACCTGTGGAGGATGAGCATTTGGATTTGATTGATTGCTCAGCCTGAATTTGTATCTCACAGAGAGTCAAGAGGGTGGAAAATTCTCATGGTGGTTGTATAGCAGTGAGGTGTACTGGCAAATGAGTAATCCATTGTTGTGCCTGGAGAGGCTTTATAAACATACATAGAAAGTAGAATGTACATTTATTAAATACATTGCGAGTTCTGTTGAGAAATTTGTTGGGCCACTAGTTTTATAAATTCTTCTATTGTTCTTATGTTTTGATATGCTGCTGTTGCTGCTCTTGGCTTCACTGACTCTCAAATTTGTTTAGGACTTTACATGCGGTATGCTGACTTCTTCATCCTCTTAGTTAGATATTTTCACTAGTTGTTTAAATTTGACAAGTAATCTTTTCTCTTTGGTTAATATGGTGTCACTATATTCGTGGAGAAATTTACTGGAGCCTGCTATTCTGTACTGCTCATTTATTTGAATATGCTTCCATTGTAATCTTTGGCCTCAATTTTACTCGCGTTTGTTAAGTAAGACTGCAGGTGTGTTTTTTGTATGTTTCTTCCCCATTAATAATTGTTTGAGTTAAATAGACACCTTGATCAAGGACTAAATTTTGCGGACAAAAGTTTCTGTTTTAACATACGAGAGTATACATCTTACATCTGCAACGTCGCACATACTGGAGTTTTGCTTGGTTGATTAAATTCATCAGTCAAGCCTCCCATACAAACTAAAGCCTCTCCATGTACGTCTGTACTATTACTTTGATGTATTAACTAAGCAATAAGCTTTAGTAGCATACATTCTTGAAGTTCTACAATATCTTTACCTAGATTTCTTGCACTGGCAATTTATCAATTTTACAGAACTAACTCTTGGGCCCAGCACAAGTTTATATTCTTCTTGTATGTGTATGTAGGACCCAAAATGGAATGGTCCGGTAACTCTTCCTGTCGAATAGGTCAGGTGAATGTGGTGTGTACACTTTGTTGGAGAGGTTGGACAGTTGTTAACACACACCAAGAGGTCTACAGGATTAGAGTCAAACCCCAAATCTTCTGGACAAACCAGCAGGTAAGGGACCAATTGTAAATTGGTAATGGAGTTTAGACGAATTCCGCTTGTAACTATGGATTGATATGAGAAAATTATTGTTAGGATTAGTATGTAACACAAAATTGGTAATGGTCATCCTTAAAGCTTTGCCAAATTACAAAGAATTTTTGCGTTTGATGCGTATTTGTTTTTATGCTACAGATGGAGAAGCTGACATGACTCTTTGATTGTCTTCTGGTGATCTAGATGGTCTTTTTTCTTCTAAAGTTCTGGAGTATGTTATGTCTTTAGGGGACTAGGCAGGGGTGATACCACGATACAGCTTAGATTTAAGAGCTAGCAGCCATCTTCTTTTCGGTTTTTTTGAAAGGCTTGTTCACTATTTTCTGCAGTTCTAGTGCTAGTATACAAGGTGGGGCGATACAGGTAGCAGCCATTTTCTTCTTGGGTCTTCTTTAACAGCTTATTTGCTATTTTTTTGCAGTTCTCGTGCCAAGTACATGAGGTGGGGATGATACAGCTTAGGTTCACATTAAAAACTAAGGCAAGAGAGGGTACTACTATATGCAAAATTTGTGTTCATTTTGACAACACTTGGCTTGGAAGGAGAGGCCATATATGACTAATTAATTGGTTCATATATTCTGATATTCCTTTTCAATATGTGTTTGGTGCGGACGGATGAATTGGACCAATTGGTGTAACCAAAAATGATTCCCTCTTCTCTTCTTCCAGTTAGACCTCCCTCAGTCTGGGCTTCAGGCTTCATAAAACAGTGATTTTATTACAGGATCCTCGGTGAATGCAATGGAATTGAATTTGAGGTTTCTTTTTCTGCGATTGCGTCACTGTCGTACGTTTACCTGTGGCGCTTTAAATATGCTTCTCCCATGTCTGAATTTGGTGAGAGAGAGAGAGAGAGAGCACTCATCGGTTGTAGGGTCTTGTCATTATCGTTGTCATTGTCTTTCGGTAAGGTCGAGGAAGCTCAACTCAGAGGCTTTCACCCCTTTTACTTTTACGCACCATTGCTTTTCTATTTTTGCCCTTCCTTTGGCGCCAATTTTACTAAGCAAAATCTATCATCCCGACAATGCCATGAGACCCGCAAGTGAGAAGAAAATAAGAAAAATTTCAGTTAAGAATAAACTTTTGTTTTTTCATTGAATTTCAATTTTTTATTATCATTATTATTTTTCATTATGGATATGTATGGCCATTTCAGTGTATTATTGGAGATATTCTACTAAGTATATTTTTTAAAATAAAATTTAATTTAAAGATTAAAATTAAAAATTGTTTTCGCATTCTTCTATATATTTTTGCACGCCCAAAAGGTCTTAACTTTTCTTTCCATTTTTTTTTCTCACCAACCAAACGGTCTCTTGTAATTACTACGAAAATCGAAGGGCCATTCCTACCAAAATTATTAATAAATCTCAACAGTACCCATTTGTCTTCCCTATGTGTCAGTCACGTGCAGAGTATACAGTTCCAGCGTCGTCGCTCGTACTTCCCGCATCCTCTGCTCTGCTCTGCACACGACCTACACCCACAGCAAACCTGACTGCAAAACTCGCTTCCAAACTCACCCAGAACGACGCCGTCTCTTAAGCCCCATCAATGCTACCGTACGGACACTCACAAACCTTTCTTCCAACTCTCTCACGCTCCAAATGCACACGAATCTTCCTGATGGAGACCAGCTTTCTCCTCTTCAGACTTACTTAATCTTGACGACATCGTTACAGAACTTCGTATGCCTGCTGCTGCTGCTGCTGCATTGATGCTAGACTATCATTCTGTTTCGTAGTCTTGTAAGTTTGGCCTCTGTTTTTGTCTTTTGTTGGGGCTATGGATGTTTCCTGTGATTCTTCGTTGCCGTCGCCGCCGGCACATCCGGATTTGTATTGGAAGAGGCGGAAGATGGCTAAGGTGCAGGTGTTGGAGAGAGAGATTCGTTTGCTGGAGGTGCATTTGTATTTGATTTTGAAATGTTTTTGTTGTTTCTTGCTTTCTTTTGCACTTCATGCTCTGTTTTTTTTTGCAATGCATTCGTGATTTGTTGCTTGTCTTAGAGAGGAATCACAAAGAGAGGGCAATGCAGAGAGCAATGCAGACTATAATAATTATAGATTTTTCGCGGTTATTTTGACTGGCTATATCCTTTATGGGTTTCTCTTGACGACTTGACCCTTGGGCTCTGTTTGGATCTCAGAAAGAACAAGGAGAGGAAAGGAAAATGGTGAAATTTGCTGAGAATTATATTCCTTTCTGATGCAATTTCTGTCCTCTTTTCTTTCCTTTCCCTCAACTTTTCTGAGTTCCAAATAGATGCTTACAGACTATGGGAATTGTAAACTATCCAATGTTTCAATGGGTAGTGCTTGATTTTGAGATGGGGATCTTCATTTAAGCAGAGAAAATTTTCACTGCCAAACTCCTTAATGTTGTATCATAACTGTAGTGATAGAAATAGTTTGTAAATTTTGCGTCTGGGTTCGACTTATAATTTTATTACTCCATGAATTTTCCATTTTGCTTGACATGCATTAGGATTAGGATGGTTGGGTGCAGGGATTTAGGTTTGGATGTAAAAATATTATGCAAAATTTGGGTCTCCTTTTAGAAGTAGTTTTCTTGCTCTTGAAAACTAAGCTTGGATTTTGGCTCTCGAAAGAAACATAAGTGCTTTTTGAAATCCTAATCAAACAATACCTCGGGAAATATCTGTTTAAATGTGGTGTTCTCTCTGCTTGGTATGGTTCTCTAGCAGGGGAAATTTAACCCACTGTAAGACTAAGAGGACCCTTTAACATTGTAAGAAATTAGTTGATTTTAGCGTTCTTTAATATTTGTTCTGTCTGTTCGCATTTTGAATTGTGAAAGCACTTCTATTGCTTTTGAAGGCAAAAATATAAGCAATTATTGCTTCCTAAAAAAACAAACACTTATAAAATGATAATCAAATGATAGCCTAGTTTATCTGCTAGATGGCCAACAATGTTTAGCTAATGATCTAGAACAAGACACCTTTAGATTAAATATATAGAAATTTATTCGTCTGATTTTAGATCCATACAAAATTTATTTGCTTGAATATTCTGGGTTAGGATTGAACCTTCACAGTTGAGTAGTGTGCAAGACATGGTGAATTCTTTCTTTCACTCTTTCCTTCTTATTGAATCAAATGGCATTATATTTGAATTCTTGATAAGGAACTCTGATTGCGAAAGCAGAACTAAGTACTGCTCTATAATTGTAATTTGTGCATTCTTACGTAATTTTCAATTTACCATTCTTACTTAATTTTCAATTTACTTACATAGTTCTCATATACTCCATAATTCCCAACCTTTTAACCGAGTAATGAAAATCCAAATTTATACCGCGCAGTTCAATAATTCTCATATTATTAATAAAAATCCCTATTTTTGTGAGTTATTCTCAACAATTCTATAATGATATAATAGCACTTCTTTCCTGATACACTTTGCTTTTCTCACTCTCAAATACATTGCTCACTTTCTCTAATTTATAGCCAGTGTTTTTCCGACTATCCGCTGAATTCAGAGTAATGTGTATGCTAAATAATTCCCCAATTCCTCATTTGTTTGCCCCTATGAATATGTGAATGTGAAATTCGATATGATAATTATTGTTTTAGGTTTATTGTCTTTTGAATGGTGTGTTCTTATAATTAGTGATCCAGACTTTATTTAAGATACATGCATATGTAAATGATAAAATTGAGCCACTTCATATTCTCCACTTTTACAAGTTATTATCCAAAGTAGGCATTCAAAGAGGTAGCAGCCTGAATACAGTTATACTATTCATCATTCCTCTATTTACATTGGTTTCGTGAAATGATAAAATACTTAAAATTTTTTTGTTACGAGCAGGAAGAGTTAAAATCACTTGAAGTCCTTCAACCTGCTTCTAGATGCTGCAAGGAGTATGTTTTGCAAAATCATTGTCTTATATTGCCAATAGTTGTTCACATCAACATGATATGCTCATTCCATCCAATCTTAGGCATATGTTTACATTCTCTTATTATCTTACTTGACCCTATACATTCCATTGGCAGGCTTGATGACTTTGTTGGGGCAAAACAAGATCCTTTTATAGCTATGTATGATCTTGAACTTCAACCTTTCGTATAATTATATTTGTTATCAAAGTTTATCGATCCTTTTCTTTCAAGCAGAAATCAGAAGATGCACAGATCCCATTGCTTTTGGAAGAGGCCCTGGTATGTTTATTGGCCTTCTCTCATTGTTCTATTTTATGAATTCTTTAACCTCCTCTGCAGCAGAACTTATGGTTTCATTTCCATGCATAGACAGAATTATTTATATTTTAAGAATTTCTCTATGCAAAAAAGTATGTATTGCACATAAAAACTGAAATTATTTCTATGCTAGACTACTGGGGGCAAAAATCACATTTTAATTTCTTATACTGTTAAATCATATTAAATTATCTAGCCGAGAACACATAGTACAAAAGTGGTGACGACTTAGAAGTAAAAGGGATCAATGGCTGGGAAAATGCATATGTTCATATTTGATAGATAATTTTCCTATTTATATTTTTATTCTGTACTTCTTTGATAGTTTCTTTTGCTCAATTTAGTAGCATAATCATCAATCTTCCTTAATTTCACTTATGGAGGTTTGCCATGAAATCTTGCACCGACTTGCACAGCTCTAAGAGAGAAAATGGCTGATATAAAATTGTCTTTTACTGTTACAAATGCCATCCTGAATGAGTAATTTTCAATTTCTTAGAAGGTGATCTATGCCAAACACCAAACATGATGGTGCCTTGCACCTCCTCTATGTGAATCGGTCAACGTCGTCATTGTATGGTGGGACAATCTTATTCATCCTGAACTCCTAGTTTCTGTTCATCATCCAGTCATCTTAATTGCATGAAAAGTGTGGGTAGGAAGTTTGAGACAGTGATAATTGTAGTGATGCTCTTTATCACTATACATTTCCATTTTGGTAGCTTCGTATTTAATACCCCATGTATCAATACTTCTTTATGTTGTTCTTTCGCTTTTCCCAATTTTTAAGCTTGTTTGTTAATGCAAGAAAATAGGTACAGAGCAGACAGGGAAGGTGAGATAGCCTTAACCCAAAGAAAATCACAAACTTGAGGCTCAAATGTGCTGTAAAATGCCTTTTTTTAGATGTTTTGCTGCCTTTAAGATGTTGGAAATATCAAATATGAGAAAGTTTAACAGGATATCAATGATGAGCAGGGGAAAATCTTGTTACAAGTTTCCATGGACTTGCTGCTTGAGCCGATGCTCACATAATCTAGAAATGCCAAACTGCTGCGCTTGCTATCCATCACATAACACCAACTTGCCTGGTTGCAGCGGCTTGGAGAAACTGCAGTGTTGCAGCGTACGTGTTCTTTCATGCCCACACCACACTTGCAGTGGATGCAATTCGTTTCTTCCTAAATGTACGAGGATGAAGTCTTGTCTCAACTGTGCAAAAGCCTCTTGTAATCCTTCTTGTCTATAACATTGAATTTGTTCATGCACTTGTGCGCTGCAGCCATTTCCAACATTTTACTCCAATGCAGCGTGCAAGTAGCATTTTCCGAAACAGATCATGTTAAGCACCCTAGTCATCAAAATTTATCGATTAATTTCACCATGGAAAACATGTTATTTTCATTCTAGGTAGCTGGGAAAAGGGATTCTGTTTGGAACCCGAGAATGAAGGAAAAAGAGCAAAATACCTTCACAAAAGAATTTATTTTTAAGTACTTCTTTCAATATATTTTTTTTCTCGTTCTTTCTTAGATCTAAATAGAACCTGACTTTTGGGCAAAATGATAAAAAAACATATTAGAAGGGGATTTGAGCAATGTCATTGTCGTTTTGTCAATTATATATGTACACGCATACTATTGATTGTTGTATAGTCCTAATCAATCAAAACAATCTCTTTTGTGTAATGACATCAAAATATGGGGCCCCATTTCCACTGGGCATATGGACCCGAAAGAGTATGGAGTGTGTCTACTCCTCCATGCTCATATGAAGCCAAACCTTGTAAGTTTCTTCAATCCGAATCTTACAAGAAACAAAATAAAAAAGACCCATATATTATTTGAACTTGTTTGGTTGTCTTTGAAAATTGAATTATTTCATTTTAAGGAATTAATTGACACGAGGTTAGAGAGAGAAAAGGAACAAATAACACTAAAACATTTGAAAAGAGAGGCATTTTATGAGATTTTAAAATTGAATTAATTGACCCAAGTTTATAATTTATGGGTGTGGCTCCAAAAAAATAAAAATAAAGAAGATAAGTTTGTTAAAATGTTATTTGAGCAATTCAATTTTTGTGACACAACCAAACGGGCCATAACTCAATGACACGACGGAAGGATATATAACTGTAAATAAACAACAAAATTAGTCCATTCTGTGACGTGGACGTGTATGGTCGATCATGCACACTTTATCTTCCTTTATATCTTGAAAACACTCGGATCATTGTTTCCTCTCTCAGGCAACACAGAAATGGCCATTCCCTCTCTCTCCTTCCTCTTCCTCCTCCTCCTCCTTTCCCTCGTCCCTGCAATAATCTTAGCTTCATCAGATTATTCCGACCAATCACAAACGTTCATCATCCACGTGTCGCAATCAGAGAAGCCCACCCACTTCACCACCCACCACCACTGGTACGCCTCCATCGTCAAGTCTCTTCCCTCATCACCTCATCCTTCCAAGATCCTCTACACCTACAAACATGCCGTCAATGGCTTCTCCGTCCGACTTACTGCAACTCAAGCGGCGGAGCTCCAAAGACTACCCGGCGTTCTCTCCGTCCTCCCCGATCGGGCTCACCACATCCACACCACCCATACCCCTCTATTCCTTGGGCTTACAGAGAATTTCGGTTTATGGCCAAACTCCGATTACGCTGACGATGTGATCATCGGCGTCCTTGACACCGGTATCTGGCCTGAAATCCGTAGCTTCTCCGACTCCGGCCTCTCTCCGGTTCCATCTACCTGGAAAGGCACTTGTGAGACCGGACCTGATTTTTCAGCTTCTTCATGTAATCGCAAGATCATTGGTGCTAGAGCTTTTTATAAAGGTTACGAATCTGCGCTTGGGAAAAGTTTAGACGAGACAACAGAATCAAAGTCCCCGAGGGATACTGAAGGTCATGGGACTCATACTGCATCAACAGCGGCGGGATCCGTGGTACAAAACGCGAGTTTTTTTCAGTATGCTAATGGTGTTGCTAGAGGTATGGCGACTAAGGCGCGTATAGCTGCTTATAAAATATGTTGGAGCTTAGGTTGTTTCGATTCCGATATACTTGCTGCCATGGATCAAGCCGTTGCTGATGGTGTTGATGTCATTTCTCTCTCCGTTGGATCCAGCGGATTGGCTCCTCAGTACGATCACGACTCAATCGCAATCGGAGCGTTTGGAGCAGCGCAGCACGGCGTTCTCGTGTCCTGTTCAGCCGGAAATTCTGGTCCTCGTCCGTACACTGCTGTGAATATTGCTCCGTGGATTCTAACGGTTGGTGCTTCGACAATAGATCGGGAGTTTCCAGCGGATGTCGTTCTCGGTGACGGGAGAATCTTCGGCGGTGTGTCATTATACTCAGGCGAATCTTTTAGCGATTCTAAGTTTCCTTTAGTCTATGCTGGTGATTGTGGAAGCAGATTCTGCTACACAGGACAGCTCGATTCCTCGAAAGTCGCTGGAAAAATTGTGGTCTGTGATCGTGGTGGAAATGCGAGAGTAGAGAAAGGAAATGCAGTAAAACACGCCGGAGGTGTCGGAATGATACACGCGAACACGGCTGAGAATGGCGAAGAGCTGATCGCCGATTCGCATCTGATTCCTGCAACCATGGTAGGTCAAGTCGCCGGCGATAAGATCCGAGAGTATGTAAAATCAGACCCGTCGCCGACTGCGACGATAACCTTCAGAGGAACGGTAATTGGAAATTCACCACCTGCTCCGAAGATTGCGGCATTCTCTAGCCGTGGACCGAACCATCTCGCGCCGGAGATTCTCAAACCGGACGTTACAGCTCCGGGCGTTAACATCTTAGCCGGTTGGACCGGGTTTACAAGTCCTACAGATTTAGAAATCGATCCGAGACGGGTGGAGTTCAATATAATTTCGGGCACGTCCATGTCCTGCCCCCACGTGAGTGGATTGGCTGCTTTGCTTCGTAAGACTTACCCTAATTGGACCCCAGCTGCCCTCAAGTCTGCCCTAATGACTACGGCTTACAATTTAGACAACTCGGGGAAGAATATTACTGATCTTGCCACTGGCGAAGAATCATCACCCTTCATTCACGGGGCAGGACACGTGGACCCCAATAGGGCTCTTGATCCTGGACTTGTCTATGATGTCGATTATAGGGACTACGTGGGATTCCTCTGCGCCATTGGATACGACTCCAAACGCATCTCAGTGTTCGTAAGAGATCCTGCCGCTAGTATGGATTGCGATGCACAGAAGTTACGAACTCCGGGCGATCTCAACTATCCGTCATTCTCAGTTGTGTTTGATTCTGCTAATCCTGTGGTTAAATACAAGAGGTTTGTTAAGAATGTTGGCAGTTCGGTTGATGCGGTTTATGAGGTTAAGGTGAATGCTCCACCGTCCGTTGATATCAGCATTTCGCCGAGTAAGCTTGTGTTTAATGCTGAAAATGAGGTGCAGGAGTATGAGATCACATTCTCCAGCGTTGTATCGGATCAAATTGGTGGGATTTCATCACAATTTGGATCAATCGAGTGGACCGATGGGAGCCACATTGTGAGGAGCCCAATTGCAATAATGTGGCAACAGGGCTCAATGGCATCCTTTTGAGTTGGGTTATTGAACAAAAAGGATTAATTGAGGGCAAAGAGTGTGTTAGAATTTAATCTCCGGGCTCAATGGTATCCTTTTGAAAAAGATTTGAGGATAAAGAGTTTGTTATGATTTAATCTGTAATGTAATTTATAAAAGATGTACAAAATCTGGGGATTGTTGAGGATGCATTTTGCTTTCTCTGTCAGACTTGTTTGGAGGGTTTGGACTTTGAAGAACAGTTAAATTAGTTGTCAGGACCTAATTTATGAATATTGATCTATTGATTTAGCAGCATATGTCTCCAATATTAGGAAGAGGTCTTAAATTTGCATGTATATATGTAAATCCATATCAATTGTTGAGACCAAAAAAAGAATCTTCAAATATATTTGCTTATTATTGCTTAATGTTCAAAAATCTCAACTAAGTTGCTATCCCCACAAGATGAAGTCAAATTTGGAATTTTTTTTTTTCTAGCCCCAAATTCATAAGGCATAAGTATTAGTTGATGAGGGGAATGATAAACATCTTGCCATTCCCTAATCCATAATGGAGGTGACAGTTTTTACTTGAATTGGAGATTAGAAGTTGTAACTTGTAACAATGCCTCTAATTTTCCATTAAGCTTAATCTCTCCCTTTTTTATTCAAAAAAAAAAATTATTTTCTTCTTTGCTCTAAGCAATTAAGTGTGTTCTCAACTTCTCTAATTTCTTGGTGATTAATTTGACAAGTGTCCTCTATTTTTTACTTTTTTAACTTTATTCAAACTCTGTAGCACTAATTGATGAAACTGAAAATTGATTGAGCTACACCAGACCGAACACTGGTCATCTAGAACCCACACAAAAGCATTAGGATCTTCGATGATTAAGTTAGAAGAGGTTCGGATGAATAACCACAGGAAATAAAATCGCTAAGTGTTTCCCTAGGCTACTCCGTTTCATTTTGGTCGATAGAGTATCTCTTCATTGATTTCAGATGTCTTCCGTTTTGGTATGTTGATCAGCTTATGACCGCTTTCTTTATTCTTGGCCCCCTTTTAGTGAGCCCTTTTAGTGAGTTTTATGGGTTGGGATCAAGCAGATGGATTGGTTTCATTTCTCCGCCATCTTGTTCTCACTTTGACCTAGTCGTGGGTCACCTGGGTTCTCTTATTTGTTCATGGGCCAAAGTATTACCCAAATTTTCTTAAACCACTAATAAATGAGTACTGATATATTTTTACATACTAATATATTTTTACATACTAATATACTAATAAATGAGTACTAATATATTTTTACATACTAATATACTAATAAATGAGTACTAATAAACCACTAATATATTTTTACATACTCGAATTCAAAACATTTCTTTTAAAATGGAGGATATATACAGTGTACTAACAATAACAAACACTTTAATTACACATCATTGTTGTTTGCAATGGACAATAATGAAAAACTTAAAAAGATACAAGGCTTACAAATTACAATCGAGATCGATGAAGCCATGAAGGATTCAATCAGACAGCCTTCAAAGAGGACAAGAACTGGCGAAGCTTGTTTAACAGGTTAAAAAGATGGGAGTTAACCAATACATAACAACTTAGATAAAATCTCTGGTGAGATGGTATTGCAAACGTCGCTTTGGCCGAGTGGTTAAGGCGTGTGCCTGCTAAGTACATGGGGTTTCCCCGCGAGAGTTCGAATCTCTCAGGCGACGTTAAATTGTTTTTCTTCCCTTCAATTTTTTTTGTTAACAGATGATCTATGCCGTTGACGTGTCTGTCATTTTATGGAAGAGCAGCATAGCCATCTAGGCCTCTAACTGCCAGAACAAAGTATGAAAACTACATTGCAGCTAAACTTACTGTGAAAAGTCCTGTGTGAGAGAGAGAGAGAACTCTAACCCTCTGTAACGTCTTCAAGCCAGGAACTGAGGCAGGCAGGCACATGAATGTCTAACTTCATTTTAGTCCTTTGGCTGTAAACACAAATCCAGAACTCTATAACCTTTGCTCTAGGCATATCACCATACCAACGAATTGACATAGGATGGTGATTAAACGAAGCATGTCACAGACGCAAACCAGGTACATGGGTATATGCCACATGACACAAACACAGTGCTTCGGCAAATTCTAAAAAATTAGGATGAGAAAACTATGTTAATAAATACTATATCTTTGTACATATAATTATCTTATATCATATAAGATCACATAATTGTTCAAAATTTACCCTTTATCTTGTTTTTGACAACCCTAATTGAATCATTCATGGAGAAAATATAAAAACAAACAACAAAAAGAGGAAGCGAAGGAAGAAGATGAAGAGAGGTGTGTCATGTCGTTACTTAGTGTGTCCGAGTCTGACACGCATCAAAAAATACTGTCATGGCACCTCCAATAAAGTATCCGTGTGCTTTCCTTCATAGCTAAGTTAGGTCCATCAAAGCTCGTCATTAGGATCTTAGCAGTGAATTTACCCCATCGGCATCATTTATGCTCGGCAAAGATAATCAGATCAAACCACCACTCCAAGCAATTACAGGAAATCAAAACCCTGGTTTCCTCCTGCTTATGGAAACATAATTGTTGGGCAAACAATATCTACAAAATACATTCATTGATCTTGTAAAATGAGTTAAAAAACCAAGCTGCACATTTTGTTTTTATCAGATCTAAACTGAAAATGGAAATCAGTTCACATCCAAAATGCCGTTCAAAGAGTAATAAAAAACCATGAAACTAACGTAAAAAGGACAACGGAAAAACATCTGTGCTTCCATTCGTTTAGTTTCAAGTGCCAGTTGAAAAATGTTAAAACATGGTGGAATCCAACTGGTCCACCACTTGCTCTATCCCAGATTCTAGTGGCCATACTTCTGAAACTCCCACTCACTGTTATCTGCAGGAGACAAAAACCAATAGGAAATTGAGATACAGCATGATGGAGATTAAAGCCACAACACATATAAATCAAAGAGTTGTTTTAAACATACCCAATGGACACACTTGGCGGGTTTTGAGCCATCGGCTGATGCAGTGGAAGTGGAAGGCATGATTGCATACACCTGTGGGGATATGAACCATAAATTATTGTACACTAAAGAAATTGACCAAAAAAGAGCCATAAGATCAAAAAAGCTTTGGGGAACAAATTGGGCATATAAAGGAGGAAGAAAATCATCAGGAAGTACAACTCTGATCCTGGCACCCTGGTGTTTCAGCCAAAATTGGTTTTGGATCTGAAAGTGCCCGAGAATTGCACTGAACAGCTAAAAACAGAATGTTAACCTATCCCGAATAATAATATACTGCACTGATAAGACATGGCAAGTTCTGAGTTAATCATTGGTCTTTCAGTGAAGTTAGTAACTTTTCACATATATAGCAATAACAATGGTAGGGTCTCAAAGGCAGGCTAATGGATTTGCAAGGGGCAGCTCAACTACCAACTACCGACCCTAAGATTTCAAGCCTTAGTAGGCTAACCAAGGAAATGGCAAACAATTTCAATTATGATAAAACAATTTGCCCTTGGCTTAAAAGAATAAAGTATGCTTTTGGTGAAGATTTACAATAGTGTTAAGGCTAGGTTTACAAGGTTGACTAGATACATTCCTTACAGCAGACTGGAGATGGTGATAAAAAAAACTAGAAAACAGAGATATTTTTACTCTGGCAAAATATGGAAAACAAAAAAGGCAAGAAAGCTTGATTGTCATGCCAGAGCATTTAGGAGGTGGCCTATGGGGAAAATTTGATCTGGAAGATACTAACCATAGTTGATGTATGTCATCTGGTAGGCAACCTACTTGTCACTCAATTACCACTGAACCCTAGGTAAGGTCTTAGAGAAAGTATCAGAATGCAAGGGAACGCATTCTTCTTTGGGAGTAGTTCAACAAAACGGGTTAATGGTGGGGGTTATGTCAGTGTGGAGCTTGATTGGTTGGTGCATTGCGTAATGTAAATGATTCACAGAGGATTCCTAAAATAGCTCATGTGTTGTACATGCTTTCAACTCTCTGGTTTCCTTGTTGCCAGAGAATAGGCTACCAATGGAAAAACATTTAGAGGTTCAGATTGAGACTGACGAGCTTCCAGTTCCAAGCTTTCACAAATCAAGTTTTTCATTGTCAAAAGAGAAGCAAACGAGAATGTGCCGATAAACATAGAAGGGTGGTAGTGAACAGATTCATTGATGTTTGGGACACTCATTATGGGATATGAAGGATATTAGATCATACTAATGATGAAAGGCTGGGTAAACGAGCTGTCCTCGGGCAGGGTCTTAACTCTAGCATAAAACAGGGGGAAGCAACTCTATGTTCCGCAAAGGGTCATGTGCCAAAAACACTCAATAGAAGCTCAATTTCAAATACCATAACAAATTGGATTGAATGTACCTGGAGACAGAAAGTTGTAGATTATAGGCCACATTCAGTAGCCCAGTTCTTGTATGTGGAGGTGAAAAATGAAAGGGGCATAGAGGACGCCAAGAGGGTTGCCATAATAATACCATGCCAAGGGGTAGTCCTAAGAATTTACTTGAATGAGGAGACTACACAGCTAGGGGCAAAGCATAATCAAGAGAACAGACAACAAAAAAGCCTCCCAAAATCTTGGTTTTACGAAATCAACCAGAAAAGAAATCCTTCCTTGATATAATTCTAGTAATAATAGAACAATTTTGCAGGTTTACCAAGTTGAAAACACATAGGACTAGGGTTTAATAGAATGGATGCGTACCCCAAGCTACGGTGCACTCTTCGCTGGTGTTACTTGCTTGATTAGCTTGGCACTCAATGCCTAACCAAAACAAACCAAACACAAGACATCAAAATTTACAAAAAAATAAAAACAAATAAAACAAAAACAATTGGAAAGAAACAAAGAAGCAAACAAAAACGAAAACACTAACAAAGGTCCATGATATGATTCCTGCAAATCGCACAGTTATCCACCACGATATCTGCATCAATTCAGAAACAAAACAGGTCAATTTCAAATCGACACGCACAACAAGAACAAAAAAAAAATCATTCGAACATAATCAAACGAACCTAGATATGTACGGTGTACATATACATAAATTTATATATATAGAGAGAGAGGGAGAGGAATTAGGTTAGGTAGTACAGACCCCAGGCCCAGAGGGCAACGGCATTCCACTTCTTGATTTCGAAGCGCTTCGGTTTTTTGGAAGAAGCAGAAGGAACCGAGGAAGAAGAGGGTCCGCCACTACTGGAGCCTTCGCCGGCGGGAACCATGGTGACGTCGCTGTCCATACCAACGGCTGAGCCAATGTGTAAGAGAGAGAGAGAGAGAAAGAGAGAAGATTTTGGGGCTGTTTGGTCGAGATATGAGGAAGAAATGTGAAGCAAAGGCAACACAGTCGAGTCAAAAGCAGGACAGCGTATGTATATATACATTCACCATTTAGTGACAGTAAAAGGACGCAACGTGCAACGCACGTGATAACAATTATCCTTCTAGGACTTTGTTTTCTATATCTATTTGTGTATTTTGATTAGGTTTTAATTTGGAAAAGTTGTCTATGAGAATTAAAAACGCAAAAAAAAATAAAGTTGTATTTTTATAGTTTTCTTGTAAGCATATGATTTGACAATTTGTTATTGCATTTTTCTTTGTTATTCCTTGAGTTTTATCCAAGAAAAAATGCTATAACACCAAACACTTTAATCCAAAATTAAAAACCAACTTGATGTGTCATGTTCTGAGTGGTGAGATCCATTCTCTCATATCGATTCTATCTTAAGCATATTAAAACTCCATTTGTAATTTGTTATCTTTAAGTAGCAATTTGGCATGTATTCAGGGCCGGCCCTGACCTAAAGCAGCCCAAGCGGCTGCTTTAGGCCCCCATTATCTATAGGGAAAAAAAAGGCCCATCTTCAATCTCCTTAGTCCATATATACTACTTCCCAGCCCAAAAAAAAAAAGGCCTTCTCCAAGGCCTTTCTTCATAGACCATAGTCCATATTTAGGATTGGGCTTGGACTAATAATTTAAAGAATGGCCCAAATCCTGATTTTAAAGCCTGTGCAAAGCCAGCCCTCTGCCAAATGAATTCTAATTACTTGTGGTCCCCATGTGCCGAAACTTTCAAAATGAAAGTCTGAAGATTGCCTTATTTTATTATTATTTTTTTTTTTGACTTTTTGGCATATGAAAAGTCTCCCTTTCTTTTTCCCTTTTCTCTCTCTATCATTTTCGGCTTTTCCCCTCCCTTGATTGCCTGATTACTTGTCTCATGTGGAAAAAAAAAAAACTCTTTATTCTTTTTGGTTTTTTCTCTCCCTTAAATTGGTTGATTGCTTGTCTCTTGTGAAAAAAAAATAAAATTTGTTTCTCTCTCTTATCCTCTAATTCCTCCCTAGAGTCTCGACTCTCCGAGGACCCTAACTTGAAGAACTCAAAGAAAGCAAGTAAGCAACCATTTTTTTTTCTTTATTGTTATTCTTTTGTTTTCAATTTATTATTATTATTATTTATTTGATATGTGATTGAAAATTTTTATTTAGGATTTTAATTAGGAATTAGGACTTTATATTTGCTTGGTATTATAGTATATTATTGTCCTTTGTTATGAAATTGAGATTTTTAGATTTTGATTTAAGACTTTAGACGTGCTTTTGTATTAGCTTTTTATTACAATTTTTTTTTAATCGAAACATTATCATATGAGAAATAATTTTTTATTTATAAACATTGAAGATTTCTTAAGAATTTTTTAAAGAAGTTAATTGATATGCACCATCAAACTTTGTATGTGTATTAACAAATACAATAATAAAAATTGGTAGTTAAATATTTTATTAAAAAAAAATTGTGTTATTATGTACTACGTAGAGCCCCATTTTAGAAGTTCGCTTAGGGCCCCCAAATCTCAGGGCCGGTCCTACATGTATTCTGGAATTTAAACAAAATTTTTTTTAAGTTTATACACATGAAAGTGTTTCAATATTTATTTGTTGGTAATAAAGAATTTTAGGAGGACCAAATAGATTTCTATCGTTGGACAAATTAAAAAACATATATACAAAAAGTGCATATTTAGGGAGTAATTTGGCTTGTGTAATATAAGCTTTTGAAACTTTGGTATACTCTTGTCTTGGTCGATCTGTCCAAAAGTTCTTGAAATCTATATTTTATGGCTGTATTTGGCAGATGAACTCGTCCCTGTCGAAGGTTCAGAACAAGTATAATGTTGAGAAAGGACAAAAACAAGAAGTTTATGAAGTGCTGGATTTTGGCTCCAAGGATATGATCCCAATATAATGGATTTAATTATTAATGTCTCTTGTATATACTTTTGTTATAAATTTTATATGCCATGTTAGGATAGGTATTATTTGATAAAATATTAATTCTAGCATATATATATATATATATATATTGTCTCATTCCTGTGAGAACTTCCTTATATGAAGACTTGGCCTTTTGGCCAATGTAAAATGGGTATTTTGAAAAATGGATCGTTGGATTTAATATTTTTCCTATGTATGACAGACATGCCAAAAATTACAGTGATTTGGCCAATTAAATACAAACAGTGAAAATTAAATACCTATTTAATGTTTAACAGTTTTTATTTCAGAAACCGGTGGTCCGATCACTGTAAATTTTGGCATGCCTGTCATACATAGGAAGAATATTAAATCCAATGGTCAGTTTTTCAAAATACCAATTTTACATTGACCAAAAGGCCACGTCCTCATATAGGGAAGTCCTCACTGGAACGGGACTCACTCTCTCTCTCTCTATATATATATATATATATATATAGAGTTTTTCTATTAAGCGGTCGACCGCTTGTTTCTTGGACACGGCTGAGTTAAAACGCAGGGAGATGGGTTCAAAACGCAGGGGAGGGGATTTAAGTTTAAAAAAAAAAAAACAAACTGCTCACACCCAAAACGCGAAGGAGTCGACCCTCTCTCACCGCACCCAGAAACCCATTTCACACGGCCACCCTCACCGTCCGGCGACCCACATCGTCAGGCTACCCACTCCGACCAGCGAGGCACTCCAGCCAAACTAGCAAAGCGAGGCACTTTCCATGGGTTATCACCCTCATTCGTTTAGCCAAAGAGGATTGAAATGAGGGTTTTGAAATGTGGGTTTCAACTCGTGTTAGGGAAAAAAACTCATAACTTAAATTAAGAAAACCGTGACTGCCATGGGTTATCACCCTCATTCCAGCCACTTGAAATGCAAAATGAAGTCACCTCAGCTGCAAGATTACTACATGCAAAATAGATTAACTTGGTTTATCACAAAATTTGGATTAAGAGCTCGGGTAGGCAGCCATGGCTGCTGCTCATGGTTCTCGAAACACAGTCACTCGAAAATTTCAAATGAAACTATTCTTGCAGCCGATTCATCACATGCAGGTATAAAATAGCTTGATTTATTTTTCCAGACTTGAAATGAAGACACAAAAATGCAGAGAAGCATTACTCACCGTCGCCGGAGTATCACCCTCACTCCCACCATTACTCACCGTCGCCGGAGTGTCTCGCTGGTCGGAGTGCATCGCTGGTCGGAGTGGGTCACCGTGTGAGATGGGTTTCGGGAAAGTGTGAAGACTCCCTACTTCTCTTTTGGTTTTTTTGTTGGTTTGACCAAACACGAATGAGATGTTTGGTTTTTTTTTTTGCTGGAAAGTGCCTCGCTTTGCTGGTTTGACTGGAGTGCCTCGCTGGTCGGCGTGGGTCGCCGGACAATGTGGGTCGCCGGACGGTGAGGGTCGCCTTGTGAGATGGGTTTCTGGGTGCCGTGAGAGAGGGTCGACTCCTTCGCGTTTTGGGTGTGAGCAGTTTGGTTTTTTTTTTTTAAACTTAAATCCCCTCCCCTGCGTTTTGAACCCATTTCCCTGCGTTTTAACTCAGCCATGTCCAAGAAACAAGCGGTCGACCGCTTAATAGAAAAACTCTCTCTCTCTCTCTCTCTCTTTCTCTCTCTCTCTCTCTCTATATATATATATATATATATATATATATATATATATATATATATAT
>JAESVK010000097.1:582641-607358 GCA_017140935.1 Hamamelis virginiana | reverse complement strand
TATATATATATATATATATATATATATATATATATATATATATATATTAATTTTCTCATGATGACTTGGTTTTTTAGTCAATGTAAGATAATAATTTTGGAAAACCGACTGTTGGATTATATATTCTTTTTTGAATAAATTATAAATCTTAAGTAAATGTATGAAGATCTAGAATATAATGATATTTGTCCACTATGGAAAGGAATCTACCAAATGGAAGTTTTCAAATCTTTTTAAATTTGAATTAATAAGATAAAATGGTAAGAATTAAAAAAGGAAAATAAATTGAATGTATAAAGTAACATAATAAAATGATAAGATTGTCTTTTAAAAAAATAAGTTGACTTGCAACAAATAAATTTGGAAACTGAAAGACCTATTGGGTTATGAAAAAAATCTTATGGATTAAATGTTATGGAACTTAAATAAAGGACTTTTGACTAAAAACCCCTTTTCTTTATTTTTAGATTGCATATATTGTTATTTTGAGTTTAGTCATTAACAATTGTTTACAAGAGAAATATATTTACTTGTTAATATGTCATCAATGTTCTATTGGTTTAGTGGTATGCATGCATACTTTTAGATTTGAGCACATAAAAGCATATAACTATTATTTTGATGAGGGTATTTCAGATATTTCCGTTGATGAAATTGCAACAAGAAAATGCTATTTATATTAGAATTAAGAAAAATATAGTCATTTAGTAAGGGCATGTTTGATTGTCTCATAAGTATTGAATTATAAATAATGTTATGGATACCAAATTTTAGATTAAATTTTTTAAACTAAATGATGTTCGATCGTGATAGAATTTCTATTTTCACATGAAAAGAAAATAGTGATTTACGTCGTTGGTTTAAAAATTTTGGTCTAAAATTTGTTGAATTTAGTATTTTCTTTGAATTATTTCTATCTCTTGATAATAAAATCTTATTAAATTTGAAAAAGAAAAATCTAAAAGGGGAAATAAGTGGAGTAAAAATTGCATGGATGCCACGTTATTTGTTGCACCCAAAAAAAAAAAAAACAAAAAAAAAACCATCACGTGGAATTTGATCCGCAAGCTCAAGAAAGCATTGGGGGACCGCATACCCAAAAGATGCTCTCTTCTTATTTAGTCAACCCTCCTCCACTTCTCTCTTCCCCCAATGGCTACAGATCAGAACAACCTCCCCGTCACCACCTTCCGGCGTAGGAAAATCCACCTACGGAGGAGGAAAGTGCCATATGTACGGCTGGGAGGAAAGAAGAAGGCACGGGTGGGGGTATTGGTGGTAAGGATATGGAGGAGGATGAGGTCAATTAGGTGGGTGAAACTGAAGTACATATGCATGCTGAAGAAGCTGAAGCAATACTACTGCAAGATGATGAAAGAGATGATTGAAGCCAGTGCGAGTCTGGAGTCGTTTCAGCAAAGGGTACTCTTGGAGGCATCGTTCGCTGTCCCCGTCATGGGCGTTTCCTTCTCTAATAATATTCCTGGATCTACTTTCATGTAAAACTTTGTATTTCGTTCTTGGCTTATGTTTCTCTCTCTTTCTTTTATCTATTTGTTTGTGTGGAACTCTTAGAAAGTGAAAAGATTAAGCTTCCCAAAGTTATATATATTAATGTTATTTGTGCATGTGTCTCTGTATACATGTTTATAATTGTTTTTTTTTTCTAGCAGGCAGTTAATGTTTCACCTTAGATTAGATGTTAGTTGTTTAGCAATTGTTTCATCTTAGATTAGATGCTAGCTAGTTTTGGTTAGCATGTATCACGAATTTAGCTAGGATCATCCTTGTATATATATATGCATGTAAATATTTATGTAATATATCTGCATTTTAATTTCATTGTAGGAAAAGAAATGAAAACTTGAGATTCCAAGGATTAGAATGGAATTTTTCTCTTTTGTCCTCTTATATGTTATATATAATTTTCTCGGTAACCAAACAGATGGAACGGTAATGTTTGGAAATGAAAGAGAGGAACCAGCTAGTATATATCTAAATTTCTAATAGGACCTAAGCCAAAGAACGGATTTCCATCTCTAAATTAAAAGGGAGTTTCTACTCCTATTCCTATAAATGGCGTCCGTTTATTTCTTTGTTAAAAGTGATATAATTAATTGCATGTTTCTTGTATTATAAGGATCTGGTTTAATTCTACGTACACGGATTATCTTTGTAGCAATATCGATCATTCGATCTGTCGTCGCTTTGTATCCAGAAACGCAACCGGAGATCGAATCTTAGCGTGCCTTGTAAGGTTTAGGCCGACTTTAGGAGTACTACATTGGGATGCATTTATATATCGTTTACAGCTTAGTTAATATATCGAACAAAACTGGCCTTCAGAGTTTATTTTTGGAGAAGGTGTTTACGGTCATGTATTTAGAGCTAGCTAGTAAAAGGGCTGGTGTTCGGCATATATATATATATATATATATATATTTTCTCTATACACGTATCCTGGGCCAGCTTGCTGGCACCAGACTAAATCCTGCATTCCAAACAAGACTTTCAAAATAATGCTTGAGCCTTACGGTCTATGACCCTGGATATTAGTAGCTAGTGGGAGTCAAACACGGGATCAAAGGACTTGATAAGCGTTTAGCCCTGCTTGCTCGACCACTAAGCTACTCACCCTGGATTGTTTGGCATATTACACCATATATTCCAATTCAAAAGATGGAGGTATGGCACCCACTTAATTCAGTAATGTTATATATTCTCAAAAATTAAAAGTATCCCAAATGAATTATAACGGAAGAGAGAATTTGCTAAAAAGAGAAATGTTTGATCATTCGTTACATCATTTAAGATATATTTTTAGAATATGTAACATTTTTCTAATTTAAATCAAGCTGCTATTGAGTAACCTCGCATTTTCTCATCAAGTGCAAAATTAAACTAAAGATTAAATGATAATTTACCGGACATACGTAGTGGGAATTATTGAAGGAAGTGGCTACGTCAAAAGACTAGCTATGAAGGTCATATGACATCATGATATGCATAAGCAAGCGGGTGTGGCGTGCCACTGAGCTTCAACCCTATCATATAAGACAACATGTTAAAGATTTAAACAATCAATTGGAGTGGGCCCAAATTATAGCCTATTACTGTATACTAATCGACCAGCTAACTAATGATATTTGGTATTAGTTGGTGATGGGTCCACCAATTAAGTTGTCCATTTTAACAAAATTGAGACAAGTTGAGATATGCTTAATTGGATGGTGATTTTTGAACAAATGCACTCACAAATTGTAAACGTCTCAAGTTTGTACTCGTTTTAGATAAAAAATTTATTAAAGGTTCTCCATGCAAATATGTTTATGTCCTCATTTAGATTTTTATTTATTTATTTAATTAGAGACATGGGTTAATTTAAATGAGTCGTGATGGAGCATAATTCAAATCTTCAATTATTAGATAACTCCTGAAAATCCGTAATCTTCGAATAAGATCAGGGAATTTGTTAAACGCTTGATTTAAGGAGATAAGGCTAACCTAAAAGGGTGGGGAGTTGGGATCCTCTGCTAGTATTTCCTCTACTAGCATCTACTAGCGTTTCAAGGAGAAACTGATACCTCAAATCCTGCCAGATCCAGCAGCTGCAATTTATGCACATACCAAAACGACTAAATTAAGCATCGTTTTACCAAGCAGATGGCTTAACCGTTCCGTTAATTTTTTTATAATTGTGTTTGGGCATTCTTCACAGGTAAGTTCTGGAATGTGATCTAAGCTATAATCCTCATTTGCATGCACCAGTTTGTATCAATGCATCCATACGTGGGCTCAGTTAATGTTTTTATTTATTAAAGCCAGAATAGATTATTGCATGGGTTAATTTAAATGAGTCGTGATGGAGCATAATTCAAATCTTCAATTATCAGATAACTCCTGAAAACCTGTAATCTTCGAATAAGATCAGGGAATTTGTTAAACGCTTGATTTAAGGAGATAAGGCTAACCTAAAAGGGTGATCACATTCACAATCACTTATGAAAGGAGAAAGGGACATCCCAAAAGAGGTATGCACTATTAAACTCTAAAACTCATAATAGCACTTCATTTTCATCAAAGATCGATCTTACCTCTTTCAAAGAGTTATAATTTCCTTTTAGCAAAATAGACAATTCAAGCTGCTCGTGAGTAACCTCGCATTTAATGAGTGGAAGAACATAATCATATTTGGTATTAGTTGGTGATGGGTCCACCAATTAAGTTGTCCTTTTTAATAAAATTGAAACAAGTTGGGATATGCTTCGATGGTGATTTTTGAACAAATGCACTCACAATTTGTAAACGTCTCAAGTTTTTATTCGTTTTGGATAAAAAATTAATTAAAGTGTCTCCATGCAAATATGTTTATGTCCTCATTTAGATTATTTATTTAATCAAATACATGGGTTAATTTAAATGAGTATTTAATTTATAATTTATGGGATTATGATTTATTGCGAACCAATCCGCATAGTCCACATGATCATAGCTATCTATTGCTAGCATATGATGTGCACGCACATATCATGAACGACTGTGATCAGTACGGATCAGTCTGGAACTCATCATTTTCAATGATTTATGTATTATTAATCAATCAATAAATGTATATTAATTTGTATCTTAATGCACATTGTTACTCTTGAAGCTTGCTTATGAAATGAGTTAGAAAGCTTGTTTTTCACCGATCCTGTAAGGACGTCCTTACGCTTTTATCGTAAGGACATCTTCACTTGGAGAGGTATTTTTGAAAACTCGACCGTTGGATTATTTAAACAACTTTGACAGCATCCAATGGTAAATATTGTTAAAACGTTTCACGGACTGTATTTTGAAAACCAATTATCGGATCACTGTGATTTTTGGCAGACGTGACATTCATAAAAAGATTATCTAATCCAATGGTCGGTTTTTCAAAATATTATTCCTATGGCTTCCAAAAGGTACGATAACGAGCGTAAGGACGTCCAGACAGAATCGCTTATATATATATATATATATCAAGCCTTCTCCACTAATGTTTAGATCCAAATCAATCCACTCGTGATGCATAGTTCACCTGTAAGGTCTAGACATTCGATACTGCAAATTAAAATGAAGACTCAAACTCGATCGGGACCTTTAATTCTTGAACCATGGGTCTTTTCTTATCTGCGCTACACTAGTATATTTTTTCGAAAATGAAGGTTTTGAATTTGAAATTTTGAAAGTTAAGATAGGGTAATTTTCGACAATTCTTAATTAGGGACCTTTTAATTATGAGTTGAATTGGAGGAGGAAGATACGAGGAAGAAATGGGGGGAGATGGGTATATTTATATTATATTAAATATACAGGAATACGTTCTATATATGGTTTTTATTTTTTCCCCTTCTTTTAACTATAGATGTTACCGCAGTTCCTAATCCAAATTTTCAATATTACTATATAAACGAGTATCATGCATCTCTATTTAAGTACCAAGTCAATATCTCTTCCCTAGCTACTTCTATATATCAACTATTGTAAGTCTCTATTACCAATATTCATTTCTTTATTCATAAATAGTTAAATTCAAAAGTTGACTCTTATATCATTTTTATTACTATTTTTATTGGCTCTGGATACCACGTCACTTTGAATATGCACCCATGGTGAAATAGATGAAAAAAAATGCATAGAAATCAAGACTATATTATTCTAACATATCATTTGGTTTAAAAAATTTGATCTTAAATTTAATCCACTTAATATTTTTCAAATAAATGTAAGCCAATTTCAGTTTTGGGCGTAGAATGAAAAGGCTTGGCCCGAAAATCATATGCATGAGAATGAGATGATTAGAGTTTCGGGCTTAAAATGAAAAGGCTAAGCTCGAGAATGATATGCATAGACATGAGAAGATAGAATTTTAGAGGAAGTAAGTAGGCTTTTGTTTATGTTGCTAGTTGCTTGCTATCTTGCCCAACGGGCCTAGCCATCGCTTAATTTATTTCTTTAGGTCAAGATGGGAACTTCTAAATTCAATGCATGATTAGAGTGAAGGTGGTATTATGCCAAACTGCAGGCATTTGATCGATGTGAATTGGGGCATTGTTCAATGAATTGATTGAGTCCTCAGCTCAACAGTTTTCTTTATTTCAAAAGCAGTCTTGCTTTCCACAAAAGCAGTCTTCTTGCTATATATCCGAAGGGTGATCAAAACACTGTAGTTAGCTGGACTCACGGGTCACCCTCATTTAACCATTGTTTCAAAAAGCATTTTTGAAAAGAAAAAAAGTAGGAGTGTTGGACTTTTCATCCTTGGGAAAAGAAAATCCACTTTCTTTTCTCCGTGTTTGGTGTGATGAATATAAAAGTTACTTCCATCATTTGTGTGTTTGGTAGAAAGAGGAGGAAAATGATAATAAAATAAAATAAAATAAAAAAATCTAATTTACTATTTTACCCTCACATAATATCAAAATAAAAGAATGATTCCTTTAAAAAAAAAAAAAAACTGAGGATAGTATAGTCTTTTTTCACATAAATTTGCCTATGCATCTATTTATTTATTTATTTTTTTGTCACATGGTATATACATCAGTAAGGTTAGTTGTAAGTCAATTAGCAGGAGAGGACATCACAATGCGGAAATTGTGGGGCATATGGGGATATAAGTCCACAACTTGAAATAAACCACCATAAACTCGCTCTAAAATTGATAATCGAATCCATGACCTCTTAAATGAGAGTCATGGGCCTGACCAACTGGGCTAACCCCATTTGGTTCCTATGCCTCCATTCATCCGCCTACTTCTGGAGGGATTGCAAAAAGCTTCTAAACCCCCCTTCCTCCTATACCAAACACACACCCAAGCCTCAATCCATACACTTTTCCCTCCTCCCCCTTCCATCCTCTTGTCCTTCCCTCAAACCAAACAGGGCATTAAGAATCCCATAAATCATACATACTGATTGAGGTTAGAAAATTTTGCCAGGGAGAGAGGTCATACTATACGTGTTTGAATCAAATTAATCAAATTACATATATAATTATAATAATCATATCGATCAGTAATGTGGATAATGTCCAATAAGTTAAATTTCAATTAGCAAATTAAAATTTATAAATTCAGTATCAAAGGGACACAGCTAATATAAAAGCTAGGATTACTGCAAGATATACAGAAATAGTATTGTTGAGTATGAGCCAAATTACCTTTTTGTCTCCCTGATTTCCATAACAAGCATGTTAGTTGAATATTACTTTAATTTCTTCCATTCTTAAAGAAGAAGAGATTAGGGCTGAAATGAATATATTTAGCTCCTGAAGTGCTCTAGGCCTCTAGTTGAGTAAATCATCCTTTTGGGAGGGCCATGTAAAGTACTTTAGACAAGATTGTATATATAGCATAGAGAAGCCCATGAGCATATGCATCACTTTGTTCACAAAACATATGGCTTATTCAGCCTTCTATCAGAACTTCTGAATTTATTTTTTAAAGTGACCAATCATATATTTATTTTGTTATTTCATTGCCTTTAAAAACTTTAGAGCATGTCTCTTTTACATTTAATTTTTATGTTAAATCATATATGGACCTTGTTAGAACTGCAGAACTATGTGTAAAATTTTCATTTTTTTTTTTCAATATATATATATGGAGGTGCTATGGTCAGGTGCACCTCCATATATATATGCTCGCTAACTGGCAGACATCTTGATCGAGGGTTAGCTGGAATGCGAGGATTAGTCTAAGCAACTCAGAGAAAAGAAACACTAATAGGGTGATAAACGTGGTTAATTAAGTCTAATTACTAGTACTGATTATGATTAATCTTTCTAGAATTTGTCTTATTAGATGCCTCTCTTTTGGCTAGCATATATATAAATATCATGACAGAACCCTTGTGAAAATTAGGTTTGATTACAGGGGTTTCATTTTAAATGTTGTAATTAAAGGAATCAAATGATTAAAACGTGGTAAGTTTGATTAATGATAGTAAAGTAGAAATTAAGATGCTCAACTTGAAAGTAAGGCCTATGACTAGTTGAATTGAATATGACTTTGAATGACTTAATTCCCCCACATTGCTCCCAATAAATAAAATACAATAAAATAAAACTCTCCCACATGCATATATGTCCAGGTTCAAGCCCGAAATTAAAACCACCCTAATATGTCGTGGTTTGAGTAATGTATAAAAAAGAGGAAAACAGTTTGAGAGGAGAAACCTCATCATTCAAACGATGAGACATCACGATTTAGTAAGTCTCTCTCTCTTTTCCGCATAACTGGTTGGGACAACATATATAAGAGCCAGCCTATCACTACCCCTCCCCTCTATTTTTGTATGAAGCAAGAGACTCACATACAAACATTAGGTAATATCACCAGCTAGCATCTAATTAGTAGAACAAAGATTGTGTACTCAATATGAGATTTTGTACTCAAACCCAGGTGGGGGATATGATTTTGACCACATGCATGCCTATTAGAATTTAGAAACCTGCTCAATTATACTATCAATAAGGCCAAAATAATGACTTGATTGATGACTCAAGACAACTATATATAATAAATCCCTATAATTTATAACTTGGGTACTCTTTTTATGCCTTTTTGTTTTGGACAAAGTGGAACCTTATAATTTTTAAATTATTCCCTATATTATTAGGAAAGTAAAGTATCATCCACTTCACAAAATTTTTTAAGTGACAAAGTTTATTAATGCATGTGCGTTCCTAATTAAATAGCCTTAGAATTTGGTGCTATCATTATCTAATAGGTCCAACACATAGTTAATTAATATAGTAGGGCATATAAAAGCATAGAGCACTCTTAATTTCTTAAGATTCCAATGCCTAGCTAGCTCCCATGATATTATATGTAAAGAGATGCCTGTGAGTGATGAAATAATGAAGTGACCAGTAGTACTTAATTAAACTTTGCCTTCCATGCCCTCGGAGCTTGTATGGGTTTTTTTTTTTATTTTTTGGGACATCCCCTTGGATCTTGTATATTACTCTTTAGAAATTAAGTCTGCTTTCAAGTGTGTATATATATATATTGGGGGGCTTATGAGCTATATATTAGGAAGTAGCTCTCTTTTTTTTCCTTAAATCCTCCTGATGAATGCGGGACTCGAATCCAGGTCTCGTACAATTCCCAAGAGACTTTATCAATTAGACTAACTAGCATCTTTTTTTAAACTTCTATTTTAATTTTGGAAAATTTAAGAAAAAGGCAAGAAAAAAAAAAAGGTTGAAAATGCCTTTGAATAAAATTGATATACTTCTAAACAGTGTTCAGCATTTTTCTTTTCTTTCCTTTGCTTTTTTTTAATATCTAAACAAAGCATAAATTTTTAAGCAATTGGCTAAAGTAAAATCATGTTTTCGTACATGCAATAATGTCTTGGTCCCGGATGATGGCTTTGGAAAAGGGAGAAAACGAAATCATGTTGTCAATTTGATTTTTAACCGGCATGCATTGATTTTGAATGTAGACTGTGGACCATTAATTTAGGTTCGCGTTACTGTCTAGGGTTTGAGTTTTGGTTGTCCTAAGAGTCAAAAATAGCGCGCTGTGTTAATTAATGGACTAAATTAATCATGTATCTATATATGGTGGAAAATATTTCTCAAATTACGAGGCTGTCCCATTATGGCACACCGTAAATAGCTGTGTTAAAAATAACTGGGTTTGAGTTTTGGTTGTCCTAAGAGTCAAAAATATTTCTCAAATTACGAGGCTGTCTCAAATTACGTGGTTGTGTCGGCTGTCCCATGATGGAAAATATTTGAGTTTTGTGACCATTATGGTGGAAAATATTTCTCAAAATATGGCACACCGTAGCTGCTCCCAGATTACATGCTGTAGTCGGTCACTACAATGCGGGTGACGATGAAACCCCAAGCTGGAAACTTGGATTGCTGGTTTCCAGAGATGATTGAATAGACACCACATGTTAACAACTCAAGACCTAGCTTTGATAACATATGAGAAATAAAAAAGTTGTACCAGAAAATACCAAATATTAGAGGGTACCTGTCTCTAAAATTTATCAACTAAGGGTCTGTTTGTGTTAGCTTTATTTAGAATTATCTTTGGAGAACTATCATATATCTCTCCATATATGTATGTTCAAATCATGTTTTTACATATCAAAGTTTATAAATTAAAAGTAATCGATTGTGACAAAAGTTGAAACCTCCTAACTTTTGTCATGCTTTTGCCAGAGTTACATTTATTATGAAAATTTTGTCAATTAACCATCATCCCTTAAATTGTTTAGGAATGATTATCACTCCAGTTATCTCTTAGATCAAATGGAATTTTGAGCTCTAAAAGTGATTTTAAGATCGAAAAATGTACTAATACAAATTGGAACCTAAGCTTAAGTAGTTAATTTGAGAAATTAAACCAATGTGGGATTAGTGTCCAACAGTACGTGATAAATGAATTATTGAAGGGTTCACAACATGAAACATGTTGTATATATATACGATGTAGATGGCGTTTGTCACGATCACGTAGGTCAGACGCAATTAATGATACTAATATAGATCGAAAGTGCTCTTCTTCTTCTTCTTTTTTTCTGGTTACAAATGTTGAAAATAACTTTTGCTTTTTTATTTTTGAGAATCGTTTTCACTAGCGTGGTCCATGCATATATCGATCATCTCATATATTATTGCGTTGGTCAATTGTTGTTTTTGATTCACCATCGATCATTGCTTCACTAAACGAATGGCTTTGAATTAGCTAGGGGGCAGAAAAAGTAGATAAATATTGTATCTGATCAAGATTCTTCAAGGTTCTGTATATCCGTAAGATCTCACAATGGCATTATCACAGCCTCACAGGACATATATGAAGATGATAGTATTTGGGAGGAGCCGTCTACTTCAATGGTTCTCATGGTTGCTGGTGCTTCAATGGTACTCAAGGCGAGTGATGGCAATTATTGAAATGCAGTGCTTAAAATTTGAGTATAGAAAGCATGTAAATCCATATTGGTGATTTTGTAAAGTAATTTGATTGTAGCAAAGGTAAGGGAGCATCACCTTTTACCCATTATTGATCAAGCTATCTAGAAGTAAATATTACTCATCTCTCTATATCAGTGAAATTTTAAGTTCAAAAATTGATTTTTAGATCATTTATTCCCAACTGGTCTTTATAACTAAAGTTTATCTCGTATTTAAGTTGTATCAAACTTGACCATGCGCGTACTCCTTAAAAAAAGATTCCTTCTAAACTACAGGATGATGATATATCATAAGGAGTCCTTTTCTTACGAGGACGTCCTTACATAAACTTATATGAACACCAGGGCTGGCCCTAGGCTTTGGGTGGCTTGAAGTGGCTAAAAAAAATGGAACTCCTATACATGTAAACTCTAAAGAAAATTTGCATTTTAATTACTACGTTAAAAAAAAATTATTTTTTTTTTTTCACTTTTGTTACTTGTCAGCCAATTTTACTATTTTTTATTATTATTATTATTATTATTATTATTATTATTTGTTCTACAATAATGGGCTGTATATCATATTTTAGGGACTGTAAGATTTAAATATTGGGGCTGTATATATATAGGTAACAAATAAACAAAATTTGGAGCTTAAAGCGCCGGCTTTACGGGCTTTAGCCCAAGGCCGGCCTTGATGAGCACTTGACTTTTTAGCCAATGTAGGAGGAATATTTTGAAAAACTGGCCGTTGGATTGAATATTCATCCTATGTATGACATGCATGCCAAAAATCACAGTGATCTGACAAATGGTTTTTAAAATACAGACCGTAAAAAATTATGACAGTATATAATGGTTACATTAATTTTTTCAAAGCCTGTATTTTAGAAACTGACCGTGAGATCACTGTGATTTTTGGCATGCATGACATACATTAATTGAGAGAATATCTAATCCAACCGTCGGTTTTTCAAAATTTTCATCTTAAATTGACTAAAAAGTCAAATCCTCACATAAAGAAGTCCTCATAAAAAAATTACTCATATCATAAGTATGAACATTATAGATGGACCCAATCGCAGACTTTGACTGAAATGATTGTAACTTGATGCATTAAAAAAATGACACTCTTAGTTGTGAGCAATTTATAACACAAATTTGTAACGTATAGTACGTATACGTTACAAATTGTAACGTATAGTACGTACCCCATGCATCGTTGATTCGTTGTCAAAAGTCTGAACATGTTTCCACCCAACTAATATGTGGTTGTGTCAAATGGACGGCCGGTAATCTCGTATTGGTGCGTAGATCGTTGGGGACCATTCAAAGAAGCAAAGAAAATATGAAAATAATGCTCTGCCCATTTCCCCACTAGCTAGGTCAGTAGGGCCCGTACCTCGTGCGACATACAAGGCAACTAGGACGGAGCACCGTCGCCCATTTCTCTATCAATTTATCTCCACCTTTTTTCTCTTTCTTTTTTTCAGTAAGGAGATAGATTAAAACAAAACACAAAATACAAAACAAGAATGTCAAAAGGACCATCTAACAACATAGCCCTATTCTAGGGTTGTCCTTGATACCAGAAAAGCTGGACACTTTAAAACGAATGTCCTTAGTTACAGCAGTTATAACCTTATTACAGTCTTTAAATACATTCTTATGGATTCTCCTGATCCTCTCCTTCTAGATATGGTAGATCAATGCACCCCAAGCCATTTTCTTCACTGAAGTACAAAGAGAGTTATCTTTCAAAAAGCAAGCCCATAGTAGCTCATTATCCCAGTATCTTAGAAATCTTCTAATGCCATACAATTCCAGGATGCCTTTCCAAACAGAAGCTGTATAGGAACAATCAAAGAACAAGTAATTCCTAGATTCCATCTATTGCTTACAGAAAATACATTTTGCTGAATCCAAGATACCCCTTGATCAACCATTTTTTTCAATACGCAATATTTTTATTGTGATTGACTCTACTTAAACTTGATTTTCATTTTTTTTGATGAGAAATATATATAATTCATATAAGTGATAGGGCTGTAATGCATTTGCTCGGTTTTGATACCCTTGTTATGGTTTAAGATCATTTTAAAAAAAAAAAATCAAATTTATTTTTTATTTATTTATATTTTTTTTGTAAAATAACTTAGAAGAAGCCATGTACTTATGATATATATAATCAAATTTATTACATTAATTCCGATGTACTTGCATAAATTAAAATGATACAGTACGTAGATGATGTGGGATCGGATGTCACATTTCTTTTACCCTATTACTAATTTATTGTACCACTTATATAGACATGATATATAATTGACATAATGCTATTCGAAGACGATGATATAAGGAGCACTTGATATAGAATTACATCGGGTAACCTCATTTGGGCAACTGTAGAGGATAATTTGAAAAACCGACAGTTAAATTAGATTCCCCTCTTATAAATACCATGCCTGCAAAAAATCTCAATTTTACATTCTAAGATTTTCTGGTCCGAGTTAATAGATAATATATAAAATACCAGTTTGATTCTAATTATGAGACAGGGTATAAATCACAATATAAAATTAAAAGAAAAAACGGTTGAATAGCATTTATGTTAATACATGGGTGCTTACTTTTCTCTTATATATATATACAGCAGTGGTTTCTTTGATGTACCAAAAAAAAAAGGGCGAGGAGGGGGGGGGGGGGACAATGGTAGTTGAAATGGTGGGTTACACGTGTACACGTAGCCGGTTTTTGAAATCCACCTCCCGAATCTTCGCGGACGGTGCTGTGTCTGGTAGATGTTTGACTTTTTTTGGTCCACAAACCATGAAATGGTCAGTGGGTCAAGATCTGGTATTTTGTTAATTAGTTTGGACAAGAAAGCTTGAAATGTCTTACAATCACACACATATTATCCCAACCGAGTTTTCAATTAAATAAATTTTAATTATAACTATCTTGATTTAATGTTAATTTATGATCATTATAAAATTGCTAGATGTGGTAAATTCAAATTTGCAATGTCCATTAAAAAAACTAATAAAAGAATAAGGTTATATACATTCTCTTATTATGTTAAATCTTAGAAAAATGTTATAACACCAGACATTTTAATCCGAAATTAAAAACCATTATGATGTGTCCTGTTTGATTAGTGAGGTCTATTCTTTCATATTAATTCTATCTTTTTCACACACAACTCAAAATATGACACATCATGGTGATTTTTAATTTTGGATTAAAGTGTCTGGTTGCATGTATATCATTTTTATAAATCTTATTATGTTAAATTAGTGATGTTGCAGTCATATGATATCTTTTGCCCTCTTATAATTTAGATAAAGGCAAACAACTCAGATTTAAGAATTAATGCCGAAGGGGATCGAAAGAACGTATGGGAGGACTTATTTTATGGAATAAAGTGTACTTTTTTTCTTCAACAAAGTATTTGAACTTTTGATCTGACTATTTTACGGGCACAAGTACGTAATTAAGGTATAGGAGAGAGTCAAACTTGAATTTTTTGCTTGTCGAAGCCTATGTATCAATACCAACAATTCTAACTTGGGAAGTATTTGTAGGGAAAAAAAATTCATGACTACAAATTGGGACCAAAAGGGCAAAAAAAAAAAAAATCTGTGGGACTGTAGAAATGATATAAGAGCATTCGTAATGCTTGTTTTTTTCCTTGTGTTAGTGTCAGACTAACACTGTAAGCCGTGCAAGGGGTCCGCAATGCAACACTTCAACTAAGGAAAATTTTCGTCAGACTTCACTGCAGCAGCTAACTGCAGCACCTGTTTTGAAGTGTTCATTGGATTATAAAAAGCAAAATTAATGCCATGTCATCACTTGAAATCATTAAATCATTTTATTAATTGTAATTGAAATTATTAAATCATTTTTTTAATGCCATGTCATCACTTGAAGTGTTATTTTAAAGTGTGCATTGTAGGTAAATTAAAGTGTGAAAGTTAAAGGATGAAAAGATGGACACATGTCACTTAAACAATGGAGTTGATGTGGCTAATGGGTGGCATTTAAAGTGTGTGCATTGGAGATGCTCTAAGAATATACTTTTCTTGGTCAATGTTCCAAGGGGGAGTGGTCAATAGCTAGCTATGACACTCAACAGGTAAAGAAATGGTGGTCAAATGCAAATTTAAGAAAAAAATTCATGGTTTCTTACTAAACAACATTCTGTGCTCGGAGTTCAACAAAATTTCTTCTATCTGCCATAGTCAAATGGCTCGTGAAGATGAGAACGAGGATTGGTTTTGGTTGAGTAGTTGAATTTTCTCCACCAGGGGATTCGATGGACCTTTTGTTGAATGGTGCATGATATGATATATATAGGTTAGCCTTATAGACCCTTTTCTTCTATTATTATAAATACCCTTCTAATCTCTTGGCTGTCAAGTTAATTGACAAAACTCGTTGAGTCATAGTTTCTTCAAAATAAGAGAATTTAACAAAAGGAAAATAAGCATTCAAGTTTTTAAAAGTTTATCTTAAGATGATCGAGGTTAATGAGATTTCAAAAATTAGCTTTAAGAAGCAAAAAAATATAACAATAATTTTATATCGCCTGATACTTTAACCCGAAATTAAAAATCATCATTAGATGTCGTGGTTCAAGTGGTATGTGAAAAAAAGAAAAACAGTTCGAGATGAGAGACCTAATCATTTAAATTTTATAGTATGATACATTATAATAGTTTTTAATTTCGGATTAAAGTCTCTGGTATTATAGTATTTTTTTAAAAATAATTATTTGGAGAATTTAACAAATTGGAAAAGAGGCAAATCAGTTTTGATATTGTATTTGTTTTGTCAAAGATAAAGAAATAAAGTAGAAAGCGCAGGCGGCGCGTGAGAAACGTAGTCAACCATTGCAAGAGAATTCCAGCACGCCATAATTATTTTTGCTAATACACTTCCCAATTAACCACCCCGCATACCCTCATCTTTATTTCTATTCTCAATCACGTCCCCTTTATTTCTATAAATAACTGTTTTTGTTTTACTGCAGGCTCCATTATTTTCTAGAAACACTTTAAATTGAACAAATAAATAACCACCTTAAATTATGAAAATTGAATATTGAACTTTAGGTTGAGTTTATAAAACTTTCTTGAGCTTCAAAAATTGATCGGAGAAGACCTAATTAAGGCTAGTAGCGGACCTAAACTCGAAAAAATGTATTACAAATTCATAATTGAGAGAGAATATATGCCCAGTACGGTCTCGAGATTTTGTGAGCTCTAACCAAATCCCTAAAATGTAGACTTTGGTTTGACTGCTGATCAAACATGGTGCGACTCAACTTTGATTTGGCCTTTTCACAACAATGCTCGAACATACATAATTACCGATAATTATTCTTTCAAGATTGGCTTGGGGTTTTAAGGACATGTGCAGTGGAGAGTGAAACTGCAATTATTGACATGAACAAAAGTAGGTTTATCCCAGATAAACAGTAGCTTCCTACTTCCTAGCTAGCCCTAGATTGAGGAAAAAGTTTCAACAACGAAACGAGCACAAGAGTGATGATTAGACAGAAATTAGGGAAGCAATATAAATACCCAATAAACTTGGTGAAGCCAAAAGCAATTAATACACCAAGCTCCGAATCAGTCGTTGATTTCAAAAGTGTTGTTATCAAATCTATTAGTAAATAAGCTCAACAATTTCTTCTTTTAAATTAGACTGCAATCACGACAAGCACATTAACAACCGATTGCAAGTGTTTTTAGATTCATAATTCTACTTAAAAATGCAAGATGATAATCAAAATTCCCCATATTTCATAATAATTCTTTTATTTTGTTTGAGAAAAATACTTTTAAAAATTATTATTGTTATCTTAAGGATATATCTCGTATAAAATTTAATGTCTTAGACTTCATGGTTTACAATCGAATTTTGGCAAATCTCTTGGAGTTAGGTCACAAGAATTATTTTCTTGTAAATCCGCTAGTCCCGGCATGGAAGGTTTGTCTTTGAACGGACCGGAGATGAGACTTATTCTGGTGCGCACAAGCTGGCCTAGAATACCCTTGACCGTAATATAAAAAAAAAAAACAACTTTGGAAGTTGCATGTCTACTCAATATATTGTTGATTTCCTACATAATTTCAATAGCTTCCTCTGCATAGAATGGATGAGAACTTACGAAGTGCCCCAGATTTTTTGAGTTTGGCAATGCCTTGAATGGCCATCACCATTGCCTGGCTTGCATTTAAGATAAAAGAGAACACGCCAACATCTATATTTTACGCCAACACCTTTATTCAAAATAAAGAGATGTTTTGGTCCTTCTTTAATAAGATGGTGGGGTCAATAGGAGTGGACATCTTCTGAAACTTAATATAAGAAAGAAAAAATTATTCAGACCTTCTTATGATATATATTTTGTACCATGACATCTAATACCCTCTAAGATTTATCATGAGATTCTTTCAGGATATTTTAAAGTCAACTTTTTTTTATATTGGCATATTTGCCTTTATTTGATAAAATTATATTTATTGTGATTTCTTTTTGGAGTTTTTAACTATATAAGACTCTTTATAGAAAATTTTTAGAATATTGAACTCTTCATGGAAAATTTTTAAATTGCATTCATTTCAAATTTTGAATTATTAGACTCATTTCTAAATTTATTCTCAAAGAGTCCATTAAAAGTGAGTTGCAATATTGGATTCTTTTTTTTTTTTTTTGAATTTTTTGAAAAATAAATTAGTTGCATACATGCAATACAATTTATAAAAATTTACCTGTTTAAAGATGTTTGGCAATATACGCATCCAACACGTGAATATGGATTAAGTAAATTTACTTTTATGAAAATCAAATTTGATGCATATAATACAGTTTATGTAAATTTATCTGTTTGAAGATATACGACAATATATGCATCCACCATTTGTATACAAGTTAGGTAAATTTACTTATTAGAAAATCATACTAGATGCATACAATACAGTTTATATAAATTTACTTGCTTAAAAATATACGGAATGCATCTTTTTTTGGCAAAAAACAATTTTGGAAAAAATTCAAAATCGGGATATATAAATGAGGGTCAAATCCGTCATAAGGTATATAATTTATCTCTTTCATAAACCAAGTTTTTTACAGGAGGTTATTGGTTAAATACCCTATAATATATTATGTTAATTATTATATTTATTTATTGATATGATAAGTTCTTCTTTTTATAGATATGTACATATATAAGCATAAATTTTAAGTCAATATGAAATAGGTCTTTTAAAAAACTGACAGTTGAATTTGATATTTTTTTTTATATATACATCATGCATACGAAAAATCAGAGTGATTTAACAATCCATTTTTAAAATACAAATTATGAAAAACTGTGAAAGTTATTCATGATAAAAATTATTACAATTTTTAATAATTTGTACTTCAGAAAATGGCCGTTAAATCATTGTGGTTTTTGGTATGCATGATAAGTATAAAAAATATTTTATTCAACGGTCGGTTTTTAAAATACATACTTTAGATTAACTAAATATTCAAATTCTCATATAAATTTATATGTGCATGTATCCATTAGAAAATTACTCTTGGCATGATATAATCAAAAGTATTATAATGTATTTACTTTACAAGTTTACGATATTATTATTATTATTATTATAGTAAAGGCAATTTCTATGAATAATCCTAAATTTTCAAAAATTACGGCTATGAACCCGATTCAAAACATATAAGGTTCAAAAAAAATATATTTTGAAAACTTATAATTATTCATAAAAATTGCCCTTAATACGACATTCCCATGTTAGGTAATAATACCTTAAAAATAGTGCCCTCGCGGTGGGCAGACTAAAGAGCACTTTAAAAATACATCAATTCATATAGACACAAATTTTTTTTCATTCTCCTTCCATATACATAATGATTCACCTTTTTAAATGAACAGGGATATGAGTGCCATTCTTGAACATGACAGGGAGACATATGTCCTTTAAAGAAATATATATCCCACTTTCTCTTTGGCTTCCTGCACCGCGTCTTTACTCGGAAACCTGCAACTCGTTTTGACTCAGCAAACTTTTTTGTTTTGGTCTAAACTTTAACACCACCATCATATGAAATATATGCACAATTTATATTTGTATATACGAAGAGTAAAAGAACAGAGCTGAAATAAGAAAATTAAAAACGTGTGGACGGTGAGATCTATTGCACAGGACCTTTTGCTCTCTCTTCCTGTATATATACACACCCCACCTCATTAATTCTGAAGCACAATTAACCATCTCTGCAGATTCTCTTAGTGCCGCCTCAGCTTCCATTTCTCCTCTCTCCAACAAGCACACAATTAAATTACACACCACACCTCACCTACTGTTTAGAGAGAGAGAGTGATTTAACAAAGATGGCACTTGCTAAAGAAATTATGGGTACTTCTTTAATGGAGAGGTCTTCTTTGTTTGCTTCATCAAGAATTATTTTTAATCATCCTTTAAATCAGATGAAGAACCAAGTCTGGGCATCACCAGTTTTGGTTCCTGTTGAAAAAAGGAGGTTACATTTGAGGAAGGTTGCAAGAACAGCGCCTGTTGCAGCAATTAGTGAGGATTTGGTGAAAGCTGTGACTGCAGAAAAGGCTGTGAGGTTCAAGGTGAGAGCTGTGGTGACTGTGAGGAACAAGAACAAGGAAGATATGAAGGAGACAATTGTGAAACACTGGGATGCTTTCACTGATAAAATTGGGAGGAATGTTGTTTTAGAGCTTGTTAGCACTGAAATTGATCCAAGTAAGTCCTTTTATTTTTTTCCCCTTCTGGGTGTCTCATAAAGTTGTTGATTTTTCTTCAAAGATTCCATTTTATGCCATTCTTAAACTTTCTGCTTCTGGGTATCTGACTTTTTCTGATTATGAACACTTTTATTGTTAATTTTGATCCCAAACAATGCTAATCTTAAGCTTTCTGCTTCTGGGTATCTGACTTTTTGTGACTATAAACACATTTTATTGTTAATTTTCACCCAAACAATCAAATTCTCATGTGGGTTTTCAATTTTCCTCTTTTGGGTTCTCAAAATTGATGTTTGAAATTGAGATTAACTTAGAATTTTCGATGAATTGGTACTATTTCTCTGTTGCAGAAACCAAAAGGCCAAAGAAAAGCAATGAAGCTGTGCTAAAGGATTGGTCCAAGAAATCCAATGTTCGAGCTGAGAGGGTTAATTACATAGCGGAATTCACTGTGGACTCGAATTTTGGAATGCCAGGAGCGATCACAGTGACCAACAAGCATCAACAAGAGTTCTTCATGGAGAGTATCACCATTGAAGGATTTGCTTGTGGTCCAGTCCATTTCCCCTGCAACTCATGGGTGCAATCCAAGAAAGATCATCCTGGGAAAAGGATATTTTTCTGTAATAAGGTAAATCCCATGATTTTGTTCTTCTTTCTTTATCTGTTTTTCAACCTTCAAGACTTTTAGCAAGTAAACATCAGACCATAGACTTTCGGCTTTGATTTTTGTTTTTTGTTTATTGAACAGTTCAAGGCCAGCTGTTCTTGAAATTCAATAACTATTATCTTTTTTATTTGTTTTTTTTTTTTAAACAAGTATTATATTTTTGCATGTCGGTGTAGGCCATTGGCTGGGAATTTGAGGGTAGACATTTTTTATATTTAAAATAAATAAATAAATAAATAAAGACATGTTTGGCAAATGTCAAACGCTTTTTGTTTGCAAGTCTCCTGAAGTTGTTTATTGTCATGTCAACAAGAGGTGTGATGAAAGAATTGTGGGCTTAAAGTAGATAATTAACATAAATTTTTTTGTTTTTTTTCGATATTGGTTGGATGAAATTCAATTTTGGAATACTTGACCAATTCTTCTAATAGGCCTTTTCTTGACGTAACTCAGATGTGCCTAGTTAGTTGAACAGATCCAAACGCGGCCTTGGTCTTTTTGCCCACTTGATGGGCCGGGTCTCTTTGGTTAGAACCATAGCATTCTAGTACAAAAAACTTGAATGGAGTTACCGTGGGATCATATGATCTGTCTTTTGGGCTATGCAAAAGCCCATCATAATTAACCTTGAATTACTCTCTAAATAAACAGTTAATCACATAGTAAATACTAACCAGTTTTTCCTTAAATTTTGAGCAGCCATATCTACCTTCCGAGACACCGGCAGGGTTGAAAGCATTAAGAGAGAAAGAACTGAAAATTTTAAGAGGAGACGGCAAAGGAGTCCGAAAGTCATCGGACAGGATATACGATTTCGACGTGTACAATGATTTGGGAAATCCAGATAAGGGAATTGACTTGGTTAGACCAACTCTTGGAGGTGAAAAAATCCCGTATCCGAGACGGTGTCGCACCGGACGCCTTCCCATGGATACCGGTAAGCTGTGTTCTACTCTATTGGGCCTATTGTATTTGTTGCATTAGGGTTGGGCCTCTGGGCCTTAAACTATTAAAGTGAATTTTATGGACTAAAATACCCTTGGTGTCACAGATATGCATGCAGAGAGCAGAGTAGAGAAGCCAGATCCAATGTACGTACCAAGAGATGAGCAGTTTGAGGAGTCTAAGCAAGACACATTCTCTGCTGGGAGGCTTAAAGCAGTGCTTCATAACTTAATGCCATCCTTAATAGCCAGCATCTCTTCTGAGAATCCCGATTTTAAGGGGTTTTCGGAGATCGATAGTCTCTATAAAGAAGGTGTTCTTCTTAAATTACAGTTGCAGGATGAACTCTGGAAGAAACTCCCGCTGCCAAAAATTGTCACCAGGATTCAAGAATCTAGCCAGGGCCTTCTCAGATATGACACACCCAAGATAATTTCAAGTTAGTACTCCAGACAAAAATCACTTCATAATTATTTTTTCACAAAGGGCATTTCAGTCCTATTTTATATATGATAATTATTAATTAACACATAATCCTGACGTGCAGAGGACAAGTTTGCATGGTTGCGAGACGACGAATTTGCCCGTCAAGCAGTAGCAGGGATTAACCCTGTTAACATTGAGAAGCTCAAAGTTTTCCCACCAGTGAGCAATCTTGATCCTGAAATCTACGGTCCACAAGAGTCGGCACTCAAAGAAGAACATATTTTGGGCTATCTCGATGGCAAGTCTGTCCAACAGGTAATTATCCACCGTGGTCCATGAATTACTTCAACTTTATGAATTAATTTTTGCTGATTAAATAGGCTAATTGTATAATTTGGTAAAATTTTCAGGCCTTGGCGGAGAATAAGCTATTTATGCTGGATTTTCATGATATATACCTTCCGTTTCTTGATCGCATAAATGCTTTGGATGGACGTAAAGCATATGCAACTCGTACTCTATTTTTCTTAACCCAATATGGTACCCTCAAGCCCATTGCTATAGAGCTTAGCCTTCCACAAGCCGGACCCTGTTCCCGGTCCAACCGCGTCGTCACACCTCCGGCAGACGCCACCAATAGTTGGATTTGGCAGCTCGCCAAAGCCCACGTGTGCTCCAATGATGCTGGGGTTCACCAACTTGTTAATCACTGGTATGTAAACTCGCTTAGCTTGTTTGAAAATTAGATTTCACTCAAAAAACTCTTGTTGGGTAGTGGTTCTAAAAAACTTAAAATGCACTTGTTGATTGTAGGTTGAAGACCCATGCGTGTATGGAACCGTTCATACTGGCTGCACATAGGCAATTGAGTGCTATGCACCCCATCTTTAAACTTTTGGACCCTCATATGCGATACACGCTAGAGATCAATGCCCTGGCTCGCCAGACCTTGATCAACTGTGATGGTGTCATCGAGTCCTGCTTTACTCCTGGCCGCTACTGCATGGAGATGAGTGCTGTAGCATATAAAAACCACTGGCGCTTTGATCAAGAGGGTCTCCCGGCTGATCTCATCCGAAGGTATAATTTGATTGGTCAGATTTTTTATGTTTCTGTTTGACTCTTGGGAAAAAAAATGAAAATAAAGGGAAAATGTTTGAGAAATAAATTCCTTCATAAGGAATCTTGGCTCATTTTTCTTTACAGTTTCTCAAAATTTCCGAGTTTCCAAACTGAGGGTATGAGGATTTTTGAGTGAAATCTAAAAGATTATCCAATTTTGATGCAGGGGTGTAGCAGTACCGGACCCAACACAACCACATGGTGTAAAGCTTTTAGTTGAAGACTACCCATATGCCACAGATGGGCTCCTAATTTGGTCAGCCATTGAGAACTGGGTCCGCACCTATGTGAACCGTTACTACCCAAATTCAAGCCTAATATGCAATGACGAGGAGCTTCAATCATGGTACGCCGAGTCCATCAATGTGGGCCATGCAGATGTCCGTAATGCAACTTGGTGGCCCAAACTCGAAGATGCCGAAGACCTCGTATCAATCCTCACCACCATCATATGGCTCGCGTCCGCCCAGCATGCCGCCCTCAATTTTGGTCAGTACCCCTACGGTGGCTACGTCCCAAACCGACCACCACTCATGCGCCGACTAATTCCCGAAGAAAATGATCCTGAGTATACAAATTTCCTCGCTGACCCGCAACGGTACTTCCTCTCGTCGTTGCCGAGCTTACTACAAGCGACAAAGTTCATGGCTGTGGTCGACACACTATCGACTCACTCGCCAGACGAGGAGTATATCGGGGAGCGACAACAGCCGTCAATCTGGTCCGGTGATGCAGAAATCATTGAGGCATTTTACGGGTTCTCGGCCGAGATCAGACGGATAGAAAAGGAGATTGAGAAAAGGAACAGTGATCCTAGCCTTAGGAATCGGTGTGGGGCTGGAGTATTACCATATGAGCTATTAGCACCCAGCTCGGAGCCTGGTGTTACATGTAGAGGTATTCCCAATAGTGTCTCAATATGATCCACAAAATGGGCCCAAGCCACTTAGCTCTATAATGGTCGGTAGTGCGCATGAAGCATGGCCATTCATATATAGGTAGATATAATATATATATATTCTAAGAGGACACATATGTGCACGTTTAACATAGGGTTGTATATGCCAAATAGAGCCAATAAGCATTAGTGCTGTATCATATCATATGCCTGTAATGAATTTGTTTGAGAGTTATCATTGCCAACTTGGTCATAAATTTGGACTCGGTGGTTTATGTTTCTCTTTTTTTATGAGACCGAGGTTCTTAGTTCGACTCCTCATAAATAAGAATGCATTTTTTGTATAAAAAGCCAACCAATGGCTATTTGAGAGTACAATACCCGAAGCTAGTTCACTACATGGCCAAGCTTAGAGGGTGAAAGGTTGACCAATTTAGGTCCTAACAAAATTGACCGACCCAAAGAGTCAAATTGAGAAAAATTATTCATTGTTTCGGATATATATAACCTCCTAAATATAATTTCCCTAGTCATTCAACAATGCAGCACTGGCAAGATGATTTATGCAACATCGATAGCGGCCCAAGTCGAAAATTACAAGTAGCAAAAATCAACCAAGTTTAGCCCCTCCCGAGCTGAATCGGCCCATTGAGAGGGCTTCAAAGCCATTACGGGTGCATTTAGTACGCGAGTTAGGAATCTCAAGCCTGTAAATGTCTAATCGGGGGGTTTGAGTTTATAATTTTGTAACCCCAAACCTTTGTTTGGAATGCTGGGAATCTCAAGCCTGGAAATGCACAACAAAATCAATATAATTACCTATTTACCCATCTTCAAACAAGGGAATCAAATGCACAACCCACAAATATTATATATATATATATATATATATATATATATATATATATATATATA
>JAESVK010000097.1:551460-579852 GCA_017140935.1 Hamamelis virginiana | reverse complement strand
CCCCCCCCCCCAAAAAAAAAAAAAAAAAAAAAAAAAAGCCAGACGGGATCTGGGAGCAGAGAAAGGAGAGGAAGAAGAAGAAGAGGAGAGAGGGAAAGGGAGAGAGAGCAGCAACGGTACATCTGCGAGAGAGAGGGAGACGTTATGTCCGACTTTCATTCCGTCAAAATTAAACCAGCCTCCTGTGTTTTCAGTTTTCTAGTTTAGAAAACGACTCTTTGGTGTTTTGAGATTTTCCCAAAATTTGGATTCATTTTCTGAAAAACAGTTTTCATTTTCTTCAAGTAAACAAGTTTTTTCCACAGTATTCTATTTTTGGTGAAAATGAAAATGAAAATTGTGAAAATTTTCATGACGTAAACAGGGCCTAAAGTATGCAATTTTTTTTTTTTTATATGTCAAAATGTAGAAGTGTCTCATTCTAGAAAATCGCTTAGGTCACCCATATATCATATGTCAACTAAGGTAAGTATAAAGAGACAGATGAAAAAGAGCATTACTCCTTACCAGGGTTGAAAATCTGCCTAAAAAAAAACTTATGTCAATCGATTCAATCAAATATACAGGTCAAGTCGGGAGACAGAGGAGATATCACCCCATACTAATACAGATTACAGAGAGAGGCAAACCCATCAAAATCCATTACCCGACTTGCTACTTGCTATGGTTGGGCACTTGGGCCCTTCTCCAGATTCTCATCTCATCTTTAAAATGAAATGATTGATGAAACCCCCCACTGCTACTCTTGGCCCCATTCACTTTAGCCTCTAAGGGTATATATATGGTCTACGATTAAAGTTTAAAAAACTCCACCTGCAAAAAGTTTAAATAAGAAGAAAAGCATTGGGTGATAAGGCCAATAAGTTTGCTTGGCGAAGCAAGGTGATGTCATTGTAGTCTGTCAGCGATATATATATATGGTATACACAATCACCATGCTCTTTAATTTAATCATAATGGAAATGGAAGTGGAAGTGGGGTTTTCCTTCAAAAGATGGTTGGTGTGTGAAAACCTTACGTTTGATTATTGGTATTTCAAGCCAAATCAAAGCACGCAAGCAACCATGATTCACTATCATTTCCTTTATTTATTTAGCCTGGCCTCCGTTTGCTTTAACTTTTAGATGATATATAAGCAAGATTAAGGATTTATTAAGTCCTTTAGTCCCGTGTTCAACTCCCACTAACTACTAATATCGAGGGCCATGGACAGCAAGACGCAAGACGCGAGACTTGTTTGGAATGCAGGACTTAGAGCCAGGGCCGGCCCTGAGGATTTGGATGCCCTAGGCGAGCTCCTAAACAAATGCCCCTATTGACTAAAATTTTTTTTTTTTTTGCAAAATTTTTGTTATTGAACCTTAATTTTTCATAAGCTAAAATCTACAGCAATCAATTCACAACATTCGAACCTCCTATCATCATTACAAATATAATTAAACTAATAAACAAGACATACATAATACAACAATCAATTCAAAAGGAGGGTTTTCAATAGGATCACCCCCGAACCTCCTGTCATCATTACAAATATAATAAACAATCAATTCAAAAGGAGGGTTTTCAATAGGATCACCCCCGAACCCCCTGTCATCATTACAAATATAATTAAACTAATAAACTAAGCAAGACCTACAACAATCAATTCAAAAGGAGGGTTTTCATTAGGATCACCCCCGAACCTCCTATCATCATCACAAATATAAATAGAGGCTAAATAGTAGAACATACCCGATTAATCCGAGCAGGCGAGCATTATCATCATATCCATCAATTACTAAAACATGGATGACTTCTTCTTCTTTTTATGTTTCTAAAAGGGAAAACAAAAAAAATTTGTAAATGGGATGAAATATATAATTAAACATAAATGTACAAATATTGTTTATTCTTTTATGTAATTACCTGAAAAATCATTAGCAGCAAACCAGCAACACATCACATAAAAACAAGCCATGGTCCTATTCTAGCAACACATCTGGGTGCTAATTTTTTATAACCAATGTATTGACTGATACTAATTTTTCACCATACATTAATCAGTCATTAGTTTTGGCGGCATGCACGTTGATTGAATTTCAACCAACTCAAACCCAGTTCTTTTTGGCAGTCAACGGAAGAACTATAATATTGTTATGAAGTATAGACTAGGTCTTCAGTCGAATATGAATAAGCTATTATAAATTATGGTTCAGTCTTTTTCTTCATTGATTTCTTATTTTGTTCACTTTTTTCACCACCAAGTTTATATTCTTTAACATATGATACCTGTGTGAACTGTTGATTACTTCAATCATGCTGTACTTTGCCTATTATGTTTTACATTTAACTGTTGCTTGGTCCTGACCCTTTGTATCTGTATCATTATTTGCTGCCTCTTATTTGGTTTTCTATTTGTTTCAGGACTATACTGCATTTGAGAACCAAAGTGCCCTTTTTGCCCTTGCTGTTTCAGATATCGTGCTAATTAATATGTAAGTTTGCTTGTTTAGCCATTTCCCTCTCTATCTAAAGCCTATGTGTGCAAGACTTGCAATTTTATTTCATCGGGCCTGATTGTTATGGTTTCTAATGCAGATGTTCTTTCCTGGAAAGTACATACTTTCAGCATAATGTTAAATCCACTATTGCCCTCATCGCAAGAATGCAAATCACTTCTTTTAACTCATATATCAGAACCCTTTCAGAAAGGACAGAGCCCTGTTTTGAAGATGTCACAGCTGCTCCAACATGTGCAGTTGTTAAATACTTAAATATATAGCAATTCTATTTCATCCCTAAACATAAATTAATACATGAAAGATAAACATTAAAGAGCATGTAGATGAATATAAATCTGAATATCATTTCTACCATTTAAGATGTGCACTGCTATAAAAAATTAAAAATTACAAAACTATCTAAATATTAAAGAGCATGGAGAATTGGAGATGAGTAGCAGATGAACAAAACCCTAAAAAATTTATAAGTAAACCCTAAAATCTAAAGAGCTTACGGGTTGGAAGTTGGAACGGCCGAACGGAGCCGTCGCCGTCAGGAATAGAGGAAGAGAGGCAGAGAGCCATCAGCCGTCGCCATCAGCCGGAGAGGAAGAGGCCAAGAGCCAAGAGGGGAGAGCCGGAGAGCCGGACTGCCGGAGCCCGGAGAGGAAGAGAGGAAGAGGGAACAGGGAAGACTGAAGAAGTGAAGAGAGGGCCGAGGGGCTGCTGCCAAACTGCCGGTGAGGACTGAGGAAGAGAGGAAGAGATGAGAGCCGGAGCCGGAGCTGCTGTGCCTGTGTGCTGCGACCCTGAGTGGGGTTTGGTTCATTTGGGGGCTGGGGTTTCAATTTTGAATCCTGGTTTGAATTTGGGTCAAAACTCAAAAGCCATTCGTGATTTTGATTTAGTAAAAATTGGGGAAATCAGATGGGCTGTTATATTTGGGTTATAAATTTTTTTTGGGGCCTGTCATCTTTGGGCTGGACGGCTGGTATTGGACTTGGGAGTTGGGCTGCATCTATAGAGTATAGGTAATTTTTGGGCTGAAGAAGTGCCCCTAAAAAAACTCAAAATGTGGATGCCCAAGGCCACCGCCTCTTGGGCCTTCCCTCAGGGCCGGCCCTGCTTAGAGCATCTCCAACAGGAGAGCCAAACTGTCAGCCATAGCTATATTTTGGCTAAAACTTCCATTTCCATTGCTCCAACGGATCATCCATTTGATTAGCCAAAATTTGGCTGAGCTATAACTTTAGCCAAATTTAGCTAAAGTTTTAGCTTTAGCTAAATAGTGCCAGCTCAGATTCTTCCACTTATTCCCTTCCAAATCCACAACATATCCTTTAATGGTAACAAATAATAAAAATCAGAAATCCAAATCTTACTGGAGAAGACCCAACGTCGTCGGAGAAATTTGGATAATTGTGGTGGGAGATAGAGGAATGTATAATTTTGTAATTATTGTGGACAAGTAGGGGTAAATTGGGGAAGATGTAGTTAAGCAAAAAAAAAATGAAGGATGCACCATTGGAGCTCGTCTAGCAAAAACTAGAGCTAAAAACACTGTATCAAGCTAAAATGACACTGTAGCAAGCTAAATTTGGCTTTAGCTCCCCAAATTTAGAGGAGACCATTGGAAATGCTCTTAGTCTAACAAAAAAAAAAAAAAAGATTCCCAATTTTTGTTCACGGTCACATTTTAGTATGAAAATTTTGAAACATAAAGACATAATTTTAACACAATTCTAAAAAGAGATGTCAAAAGATACTTTTCAAAAGTAATATACATAATTTTTCACATTTTAATATATATTCAGTGTATCGAATATATATGACCTCCTAAATATATATTATTCGGCACACCAAATAATTTCTCCCGAATCATTCAACAATGCACCGTTGGCAAGACGATTTATGCAACTTCGATAGCGGCCCAAGTCGAAAACTACAAGTAGCAAAAATCAACCAAGCGTAGGCCCACCCGAGCTGAATCGGCCCATTGAGAGGGCTTCAAAGCCATTACGGGTAAAGAAGCCCGCAACAATACAAGGTAGAAACTGTTCATCTCTTAAACCCCCTTTAAGGTTTTGCTCTATCTAGGGCCAGATTTCTAGCATAAGCCATCATGTCCTTCCACACTCCCTCAACTTCTTTTTAGTTATCCCTTACTATTATAGCGCCTTTGACTCTAAATTTTTCCCAAAAAAAATTAGATCTAAGATTTTCCTCTGATTGGGACCCGAGAAAACAAAAATGAAAAACTTATCCATTTTTTACCACCCATCTCATGTGGACTAATTGTATTTATGATGCAGAAAAAACAATAAAAATATCACTTTTATCGATGTAAACTACATATCATATGTCAACTAAGGTAAATATAAAGAGATGGTGTGTGAAAGAGCATTACTCCTTACCATGCAGGGCTGAAAATCTGCCTAAAAAAAAACTTATGTCAATCGATTCAGTCACATATACATAGAGCCGGCCCTGAGGGCACGCCTAACAGGCAATCCCCTTGGGCATCCATTTTTTAAGTAAAATTTAGGGGCATTAAATTTGGTCTTAGTAGTGATATAATACATAGGCAACCAATTTTTATTCAATGGCAGTTCAAAGGGCCAAACCCCAATATACTATATATGTTCTACTATTTAGCATATATTTTTTGTTGTTGCATTTTTTTTTAGAATATAATTTTTGTTAATTTCTTGATATCATTGTTCTTTATATGTTTGACACATTTATGGAAAATATAGTTGAATTATATTCATTTTAATGGAATTATATTCAAAAGTTGTAATCAAATCTTGTTTATTAGTTTGATATATTTGTAATGATGATAAGAGGTTTCGGGTGAGCCTATTGAAAACTCTCATTGTGAATTGATTGTTTATTTGTTTGATATATTTGTAAGGAAAATTACATTCGTCCTCCCTTTTTGTCTTCCCTTGTGCATCTGACCAATTAGGAACAGTTATTTATAGAAATCCACTGTTAGATTTGATATTTCACTTATACTTATCATGAATGCAAAAAATCACATTGATCCAACGGTCGGTTTTTACAATTTTGAAAAAAAAAAGTGAAATATAATGAAAAAAATTGTGAAAAACTATGCAGTCTATTTAAAAAAAAAAAAACAACCATTGGATCAATGTGATTTTTTGTATTCTTGTTACGAATAAATGGAGCATCAAATCCAGCAGTCGATTTTTCAAAATGACTGATTGAACTTTTAAGTTGGTCAAATGTACAAGAGATGATGAAAAAGAGAGGACAAAAAGGGTGGACAAAAAGAATTGTTGTATTTGTAATGATGATATGAGGTTCAGGATGAGCCTATTGAAAACCTTCCTTATGACTTAATTGTTGTAGGTCTTCTTTATTAATTTAATTATATTTGTAATTATGATAGGAGGTTCGAGGTGCGCCTATAGAAAACTTTTTTATTTCTGATTTGATTATTATAGGTTTTAGCTTCTTTTATATATATATATATATATAATGATGAATTAGTGATAGGAGATTCGAGGCGAGCCTATTGAGAACGCGCTTTGTAAATTGATTGTTGTACATTTAGCTCATGAGAAATTAATGATAAATAACTAAAATTTTACACGCTTTTTTTATAGTCAATATGTAGTAGGGACAACATTTTATTAGCCCGCCTGGAATATCCAAAATCTCAAGACTGGCCTGCATGTACAGACGGGTCAAGTCGGGAGACAGAAGAGATGATCATCCCATACTGATACGGAGAGATGCAAACCCAACAAAATCCATCACCCGACTTGCTACTTGCTATGGTTGGGCCCTTCTCCAGATTCTCATCTCATCTTTAAAATGAAATGATTGATGAAACCCTCACTGCTTCTCTTGGGCCCACTCACTTTAGCCTCTTATGCTTTGGCCATCTGTATGCATACACACAGGGGCGGATTCAGGAATTCCATTCAGGGTGGGCACCTTTTGTATTTTGATTTCAAACTTTAATATATATAATACAAAAAAAGGCCAAAAGCCAAAATACATTGTTTATATAAACAAAAAGTAACAAACAAGAGGCTTATCATAACCTTTTACAATTGATTTCGATGTGTCTTCATTTTTTGAAACCGTTGCATGATAGCTTCACCTTTTGGGCTGATTTGTTCTTGTAATTTTATTTTTGGGCTTTTAAGATATTATTGGGCTGATTTGCATAATTTTTTTTTTTTTTAAATTTGAGGGTGGGCACGTGCCCACCCTGGTCATACACTGGATCCGCCAGTGCATACACATGCATTTGTGTCTGGTCTGTGCGCTTATGATTTTTGTGCTTGTGAAAGAGAATTACATGGTATTACTGCAGCATCCCAATAAGATTATTTGCACATGATTTGATAATGATTTGTAAAATTCAATATAAGATTGAGTATTTTGAGAAATTGATGGTTGATTTTTAGATGTTTTGTTTAAAAAATGTCAAAGTATTTCACTGTTCTTTGTCATAGCTAGCTAGGCAATTTTTTGAGATACGTGATTTCAGCATTCATGATTTATTTAAGTGGAATATTTGATTCAACGTTCGATTTTTCAAAATAATAATCCTGAATTTTGCAAACCATATATAATACGTGTATATAAGAAAAGATTCTATTAGCAAAAACTAATTTTCACGAAAGTCAATATGAAGCTTTATAGATGATTATAAGATGCATATTTTGAAAAACTGGCTGTTGGATTAAATATTATGCAAATGTATGTCAGGCATGCAAAAAATCATAGTGATCCAACGGTCGGTTTCTCATATAGATATATCACTATGAAACACTATGACAGTTTTTAGTGGTTAAAATTTTTCGCAGTCTGTATTTTGAGATGTTTACATTGAATCATTATGATTTTTAGCAGACGTGACATTCATAACAATAGTACCTAATCCAACAATCGGTTCTTCAAAATAAGCCTCTCATAATTCCGTATGAGCTTCCATACTGACTTTCACGAAAGTCAGCATTTGTTTACTAGATTGGAACTCACGTGTATCTATATATATCAAGGAATGGTTTGAACTGGGTAACTGTAGTTAATGGTTTGAACTGATTAGGCTGCCTGCTTAATTAGTGGTTCAGATTGGCTTAGGAAAGACATACACACATCATACAACACTCGCGCATTAAAAAATATTTGGTCATTAAAGGTATATATATGGTCTACGATTAAAGCTTAAAAAACTCCACCTGCAAAAGTTTAATTAGGAAGAAAAGCATGGGATGATAAGGCCAATATGTTTGATTAGCGAAGCAAGGCGATGTCATTGTAGTCTGTCAGCGATATATATATATATATATATATATACAGAAGTGCTAATATAAGGTGCACTTGATGCTTCTTGCATCAAGTGCCCTCTTATAGAGCTAATTGCGGTTCAAATTTTAGAAAAATGACCGTTGGATTAGATACCCCAATCATGTATGTCATGCCTACCAAAAATCACAGTGATCCAACGGTTGGATTATGAGAAAACTGACTGTAAAAAACTGTGACTTTTTTGTTCTTTAAAATGTTATCATTTTTTCACAGTCAGTTTTCTCATAAACCAACCGTTGGATCATTGTGATTTTTGGCAGGCATGACATACATGATTGGGGTATCTAATCCAACGGTCAGTTTTCTAAAATTTGAACCGCAATTAGCTCTATAAAAGGGCACCTGATGCAAGAAGCATCAAGTGCACCTTATATTAGCACTTCTGTATATATATATGGTATATACAATCACCATGCTCTGAAATGGAAGTGGAAGTGGGGTTTTCCTTCAAAAGATGGCTGGTGTGTGAAAACCTTACGTTTGACTATTGGTATTTCAAGCCAAATCAAAGCAGGCAAGCAACCATGATTCGCTATCATTTCCTTTATTTATTTAGCCTGGCCTCCGTTTGCTTTAGAATTTTTTTTTTTTTTAAACAAATTAAAAAGATAAACTGGTTGATGAAATTTTTATACTAGAAATCATATTCCCAATTTTAACTCCAGGATGGATAGTTTAGTGGTAGAGCAAGCAGGACTAAGGGCTTACTAAGTCCATTGGTCCTGTGTTCGATTTCCACCAGCTACTAATATCCAGGACCACAGATCATAAGATGCAAGCCTTGTTCGGAGTACAAGACTTGGCCCAAAAAAAAAAAAAAAATCCAATTTTTGTTCACAATCACATTTTAATATGAAAATTTTGAAATGTAAAAACATAATTTTAATACAATTCTAAAAAGGGATGTGAAAAAATACTTTTCAAAAATAATTTTAAAATAAAACCTAATAAAGGAAATAGAATGCTGTTCATTTATTGAATGATTTTATTCCAAGGCATGTTGGGTCTAGTAGATTCCAATGAGGTAACACTTTGTTGGTAAAGATCAAACAATTAATCAATCAATATATCCCCACCAAAATATCTTTGACAAACCTTGTCCAACTACTTTGGTTTCATGAAACACATGATGAACCCACAGTGTCCACAAAGGTTAGGTAATGATATTTTGAACAGATAATAGTACTAGTGATTTGTTTTTCTCCATTCAATAACAGGATCATGATCTAGCTCCTTCACTTTGAAAATTCTTTACTTTTTTTTTTCTTCATTTTCCTCTTGCTTTGAGGTTACAATTAAGTTACAAGTATTGTAGGCAGAAGGCAAAAGAATTGTAGGCATTTTTATGCTTTAGAATATATCTATGTATGTGTGTATGTATATATTATTATATTTGATAATTTTTTAAATTTTGGATTCTTAATTAGGGGGCAAAATCGTATTTTAAAATAAATGTTTGAATTTTTTTATTACTATATTTAATTCAGGACTTTTGAGTAAAGTCATCTTATACTAGGATCCTATTGGTATAAACCCCTAATATCTTTAAAAAGATTTGGGGATACAAGATTGTGTACAATTTGGGACTTTATACCACAATCTCGAAGTCTAAGTGATATGGGGGTAGTCCAAAGAGACTAAGAATAAATTGATCAAAATCCATAGATGTTGAGATAGGTTAATTATTCTAAATAAAAATATTTGTACATGATTTCCTTATTTAATATAAATAAATAAAATGAAGACTTTATTTTTTCATAAAAGATAAAGTACAGGGATGATGCTACCGGCCTTACGCAAAGTTGCATAAGGTCGGCTTTATATGGTCAATTTTAGATGACAGTTCGTAAAACTGACCGTTGGATTAGATGCCCCTCCTCTGTATGTCATGCCTGCAAAAAATCACAGTGATCTAACGGTTGGTTTTTGAAATTTGTCATTGTGAAAATATGCAACTTATTTGTTCTTCAAAATATCACAATTTTTTTAACGGCAGTTATTTCAAAAACCAATGTTCGGATCACTGTGATTTTTTGCAGGCATGACATACAGAAGAGGGGCATCTAATCCAACAGTTAGTTTTACGAATTGTCATATAAAATTGGTCATATGGAGCCGACCTTACACAACTTTGCATAAGGCCGACCTTGTAGTATCATTCCTGAGATAAAGTATAGGTTAAATTCACTAAATTTTAAAATTGAACAGATAATTCCATAAACTATAAGTTAGATTCATAAAAATCTTTGTAAATTTCAAAACTGAATATAAATTTTGAAAATTAAATAAATAATTTTTATCTAATTTTAAATTTTTAAATTTTTAATAAAATTAATTTGTAGTTCAAGGGTTTATACAATTTACAGTTCTTTAGATTACTCACGATGAACTGTGGGGCAGTAAACTTAGAGCCACCGGCTGCACCAATTGACCTCAGGTCAAATCAAATTCCTTATTCAATTACTTTTCAAAAGACCTTCAAATTTTCCAGGAAAGTGACTGGAAATGGAAAAATGATTTTCCAAAGCTAAGTCAACAGTCAATGCATTTCCATTTGTTGTTATAATGTTATATAGAAAAATAAAAAAGTCACACATTCACACTTCCTTTCTCACAATCGCAATGACCACGAAGGACACTTCTATAGAATGACTAAAACCCCCCTGTCCCATGTTACTAGTTACTATGGAGTATTTAGTAGTATTACCAAAAAATATACTATTTAGTCTGAACCCAGCAAAGTTGTTAGCTATAGTTGAGGCGTGTTTGGATTCACCTGAATATTGAAGGGTTCCGTTCGATCTGATTTGCATGGGAGAAATTCATTGTCTTTTTTTTTTTTTTTGGGTAATTAGAAATTCATTGTCTAGCTTGAACACCATGTACCATTCAAAAAATTGGCAGGTTTCTCATAAATCATAATGAAAAAAAAAAATCAAATAATTTCAATATTTTTTAACTTGTTTTTGGTCATAGATCTTTTTCAATATTTTTTTGGATAAAATTACACTTTACCCCCTTGATCTATTGGCCATTTTCATGTTGGTCCATGTGGTTTCAATTACATCAATGTACCCCTAAACTATTAGATTGTATCAAATTACCTCATTTTGTAAGTTAGCCATTTGTTTTTTGATTGAAAAATGATGTTAGGTTATTATTTTTTTTATACAGTATTTATACTAAATTGCTAATGTGTCTATAAGCATATTAGTAAAGTTTCATGATTTTTCTCATCGTGTTTTAATTTTTATGAATTATGTTCTTCATACAGTAAATAAAATTCATAATAAATAAAATATATTGAGAAAAATCATGAAATTTCACTGGTATGCTTGTAAGCCATGATGATTTTTCAGTCATGCCTTACACTATTTTTCAGTCAAAAAATAAATGACTAACTAATAGAATGAGATAATTTTATACAAACTAATTGTTTAGGAGTACATTGATGCAATTGAAACCACAGGAGCCGCAACGTGAAAACGGCTAATTGTTTAGGGGCACATTGATGCAATTGAAACCACAGGAGCCGCAACGTGAAAACGGCCAATAGTTCGGGGCCAAAGTGTAATTTTTTCTTTTTTCTTTTTTTTTTTCTTTTTTTTCCCAATAGTAGTAGTAGACAAACCTACCATTTAAACCATATAGATAATGATTGGTACTTTTAGGAATGGCAACAAGGCGGATTTTCTACTCCCCTGTCCCCATCCCCGATTATAAAACTACTACCCATCCCCACCCCATACCTTGGTGGGGTATGTAATTCTATCCATGTCACCGTCCTCGTCTCGCCACCCCACCATTTCAATAATAAATTCAAAATATCATGCACTAAATCTGCTTTCGAGAGGGTTCCAACCCATTACCTCCATTAAAAAGCTTGCATTTTAAGAGTCTAATAACCATTGGATTAGATATTCCGCTTATATACATTATGCATACCTAAAATCACGTTGATCCAATGGTTAATTTTTCAAAACAAGAATTATGAATTATAAAGAATTGTAACAATTTTCGATAGTTTTTTTGTAGTTCATCTAAAAAATATGATTTTATATATATATATATGACGTGTCAAGTGTACACATATATAATTTAATCCAATTGTTAGTTTATCAAAATACTTATTCTATATTGGTTTAACAAATCATATGTCAAACTATGGATAAGATAGCGTGTGTAGGACCAATTGTAAAAAAGATTTTGAAAATTTTGACCGTTGAATTAAATATAATTGTTATAAATTTATTGTTCGCAAAAAATCATAATGATCTAACGGTCAGTTTATGACAAATGTCCATGAAAAATTATAATATTTTAATTCTTCAAAAAATAACCATTGGATCGTTTTGATTTTTGGCAAGAATGTAATTTATAAGTACATTTAATCCAATTAATGGTCAATTTTTCAAAATATAATTTGTGTTTTCCCCTATAAAACTATAGAGGTCACCTAACACATAGACAACATAATTGTGTAAAGTGAAACTTATAACAATACTGTTCCTATCATCCTAACCAGAGAGAGACAACTTGAATAATTGAATAGAAAGAGAGAGTTAACCAATTCAACACAATAAGGGAGACTCAACTTATTATATAGGAAATATATAAGAATTGTCAGAAAATGTTAGATTGTTAGTGAGATTACTGAGATGAGAAAAAAATCAAGTACCAATATTATTAAAAAAGTGGTTAAAAATGTTAAAATTGATGGGAGGGATATAAAGTTATGAGGTCATTAATAATTTAAATTCTATATTATATATAATAGAATATATAAATTGCAATTTATGAATCCTATAATATTATACGTTTTAAATATAAAATTTATATAAACGAGGATAAAGAATTCCCGCGCGACAAGGACATATAAATAGGTGGGGCAAACATTTTTAACCCGATCCCATCGCCATCCCGTACTCCGAAATTTTCAAAAATAACCCGCCCCACTCCTATAGAGACGGACACGAAAATTAGGCAAACTGCCATCCTAGGTACTTCCTACTTTCCTAGTACCCCTCTCTATAAAAAGGAAAACAAGAAAGAGAAAACATGCTACAGTGCAACTTATTGAAATGACTTGTTAAGTTGAGAAGCGGATTACACAGGACCCTAAGGGTGCGTTTGGTATGTGGGTTAGGAATCTCAAGCCTAAGAATGTCTAATGGGGGGGATGAAAGGGTGGAAGGGCGACGCCTCTGTATGATTTTATATATATATATAACGCAGTAGCCCAACAGCGGAGAAGGGAGAAGGGGAAGATGGAAGGGCGGAAGGGTGACGCAGCAGCGGCGGCAACTGTTCTTTTTCTTCTTCTTATTCTCCTTCTTCTTCCATGGTTGCGTGACTGGTTCTTCTTTTTTCTTCTTCTTATTCTTCTTTTATCTTCCATGGCTGCTGTTGTGTGAGAAGGGGTTAAGTCAAATATGTGGGATAGGGATGGAAGAACGATTTGTTGCTAGCAAAACTGAAGGGCACGCTAGTCAATAATCAAATTTGTAAAATCCATTCCTGGGTTGCCAAACCTCAAACCCACGCTCACAAGAGGTTTCAGTAACCTTCCTTTGGCCGGTTTCCTCAGCCTTTGGGTTTGTAAACTACCCCCCTAAAAACCTATCCAAACAAAGGTTTGGGGTATGAAACCCCAAACCCACCAGGCAAGCCGGCCATCCAAACGCTACCTAAAGCTTAAATCACAGAGACTAAGCGTAATCCTCGTCCTTTGAGCTTGTGTCACCTGCAATGTATACTCCTTTTATTTCCAAACATTTTCTTTCCACTCAAGTAAATCCATATTAACTAAAGGCGCGTTTGGATAAGCTTCTAATTCCTATTTTTCTATTTTTAAGAGTAAAAAAAAATGAATTTTTTTTTTTTATATTTTCTATAGTGAAAAATTTTGGTAGTTACTTTTACAAGTTGAGAAATCAAGAATTTCTTACTACCTAAACTTTTTAAAGTAACTACCAAATTTTTTGCACTCAAAACTTTCATCTTTTTACTTTTAAAAGTAAAAAAGCAGGAAGTAGAAGCTTATCCAAACGAGCCCTAAATGATTATATTATCTTTTACATAACATTTGAAAGTATACAGCTATTATCATGGATGAAAGCAGCCATTAATGAAAAAAAAAAAAAATACTATCTCAAGTATAGTAGTTTATATCGTTCAAAGTTTTATGCTTACATATGAAATAAAAAATCTCAAGTACAGTTCCAAACATAAAGATTCTCCAATCGATAAAATAAAAGTTAGATAAGTGAATTCAATTTCCATAATATTAATTCTATCTCTCCACAAGAAAGGTGAAATCAAAATTCTAGAAATCTTTTAACAAGATTTCCAACATGGAGTGGCGTTAAATGAACTCCACTTAAATTATATTTTTTAAATTATTCGAGGTAAAAATATCTATTTTTATGCATTATATAAATTAAATAATATAAGATTACCATGTCATATTTCTACATTATATAATTTAGAAAATATAATACAAAGGGGGTGGTTTTGGTATTTTCAAATTAAAGTGGTTAAGCAGCAACCACCACCACAACTTCCAGTAAACTTTCTTGGAAGCAGCCCACAACAAACAAAGGATGGTTTGGACATTTCAAAAGAATAATTTAAGCAGAGTAGATATTTCAAGACATGACGCCAGATGTAAATTAGACTATCCTCACTAGCTTGAGTTGCTTCTTTAATTCACCTATAAATAACCCCTCCCACCTCCACCATCACCACCATCAGTCCACCACAGCTGGCAACAATGGAGTCTTCTACTTGGGCTTCATATGCTGCTGCATGGCTAGCAACCCTAGCTCTAATCCTCCTCTCTCGCCATCTCCGCCGCAAAAAACTCAACCTCCCTCCCGGTCCAAAACCATGGCCGGTAATCGGAAACCTCAACCTCATTGGCTCTCTCCCCCACCGATCAATTCACGATCTCTCCCAAAAATACGGCCCAATAATGCAACTCCGGTTCGGTTCATTCCCCGTTGTCGTCGGCTCCTCCGTCGACATGGCCAAAGCTTTCCTCAAAACCCACGACGTCACTTTCGCCTCCCGTCCCAAAACCGCCGCCGGCAAATACACAACTTACAATTACTCTGACATCACGTGGTCCCAGTACGGCCCGTACTGGCGCCAAGCACGTAAAATGTGTCTCATGGAACTTTTCAGCGCGAAACGTCTCGAATCGTACGAGTATATTCGAATCGAAGAAATGCAATCGCTGCTTAAAGGACTTCACTCATCGGCCGGCGAGCCGATCACGTTGAAAGATCATCTTTCGACGGTGAGTCTTAACGTTATAAGTCGAATGGTTTTAGGAAAGAAGTACACAGATGAATCGGAGAGTTCGATCGTGACGCCGGAGGAGTTTAAGAAGATGCTGGATGAGTTGTTTTTGCTGAGTGGGGTTTTGAATATCGGGGATTCGATTCCGTGGATTGATTTCTTGGATTTGCAGGGGTATATTAAGAGGATGAAGGCTCTGAGCAAGAAATTTGATAGATTTTTAGAACATGTATTGGATGAACATAATGAAAAGAGGAAAGGCGTGAAGGATTATGTTGCGAATGATATGGTGGATGTTTTGTTGCAGCTTGCTGATGATCCAAATCTTGAAGTTAAACTTGAAAGGCATGGCGTCAAGGCTTTTACTCAGGTTTGATTATTCGCTTTCATTTTAACCGTTTGATTCTATTTACTAGTAGGCTTTCGGCCCCACAAAAAAAAAGGTATAAATTAACTCCACTTGGATTAATTTATCAAGTGGGGATTTTTATTTTTTATTTATTATTTTTTTAATTGCTAATGGGGACTTGTATTCTTGCTAAAATTGATGATGCTCAGGACTTGATAGCCGGTGGTACAGAGAGCTCGGCAGTAACTGTAGAATGGGCAATATCCGAGCTCCTTAAAAAGCCAGAAATCTTCAAGAAGGCAACCGAGGAGCTGGACCGAGTCATCGGAAGGGAAAGATGGGTTGAAGAGAAGGACATACCAAATTTGCCATATGTGGATGCAATTGTTAAGGAAACAATGCGCCTGCACCCTGTGGCACCAATGCTAGTTCCGCGATTTTCTCGGGAAGATAGCCAAATTGCTGGCTATGACATTCCCAAAGGAACCCGAATACTTGTCAATGTATGGACCATAGGAAGGGACCCTGAATTATGGGACCGACCCAATGAATTTTGTCCCGACAGGTTCATTGGAAAGGATATCGATGTGAAAGGGCAGGATTACGAGTTATTGCCATTTGGATCAGGGCGAAGAATGTGCCCCGGTGCTAGTCTTGGACTAAAGGTCATTCAATCAAGTTTGGCTAATCTTTTACATGGATTTACCTGGAAATTGCCTAGTAACATGAACAAGGAGGATTTGAACATGGAAGAAATTTTTGGACTGTCCACACCTAAAAAGTTCCCACTTGTCACAATGGTTCAGCCTCGGCTTCCACTTGATGTTTACTCTTTCTGATTTGCCTTGCTCTAAAGTCTATACCCCTCCCTACCTAAAAATTTATAGTAATGGGGGATTCTAGTATGATGCCACTGAATTTTGCTTCTTAATTTGTATCAATAAGCTTGTTTGTAGTGATATTGATAAAGGTGTTGGTATGTAATTTCAATGAAAAGCTGTCTTGGTTACTCTGTCTCCAACTTTATTTTTGCGCTCAACTATTGAACTTGTGTATTTAATTAATTTGATAAGTCTTAGAGCATCTCCAAAAGAAGTAGCAAATCATATTTTACTTCAAACTTGAAGAGCCATCTCAGATTTTAGAGCTACAACAGAGGTAGCAAATGTTAGTTTCAAAAGTGAAACAAAAATTTCACTCTATAAAGTTGGAAATTTTTTCTTGCTCTTTAAATATTTTTTTTACAAAATAATATTAGATAAGTGAGGGAAGAAAGAGAATATGTGGGTGTTTATTTTATTGGAAAGTGTGTTTGATTGATAAAAAATGAGAAAATAATTAATTTTAGAGAAGCTATTAGAGCGCAACAAAAAAATTAGCTATTCAATTTGCCACCTAAGTCACCAAAAGATAATTTGGGTGTAAAATTTTGAAATATCTCTTGAAAGATGCTCTTTTACCACCAATTGGGCATGTACCATGTGCAACGTACCACGGAGGGACAGACCACCGAAACCTAGAGTTTTTTTTACAAAATGACCTTTTAAAAAAAAATATATACCATATTGACCTTCTCAAAAAAATATATACGATAATGACCTTCTGACCGGGTCAAAAGGAATAAACCGCTGTTTCAAATAGCGGTTATTGGGTTATTTAATAAACCGCTGTTTTTCATGCTAAAGTAAAAAAGTAAAAGAAATGTCAGTACTTAACAGAGGAAATAAAGAAGAGGTTGGGTTGGGTTGGACAGTTGATGACAGAGAGAGGAAGAAGAATATTCAAATTACGGAAATAGCCTTTTTGGAGCTTTTCAAAATGTTGGTTTGATTATGTTTTGATTTTTCTTTAAAGACATAATTACCCCTTTCATTTCTCAAATTGACATTAATAACTTCTCTCCATTTAAATAGTTATACCTCTACCATAATCTTTTCTCCATTCTCCATAAAAACGTTTACACAAGAAAATAAACCTCATTAGAAGTAATAATTTCATATGTTCATAATAAAATTTAAATATATTTAAAATAATTTATTTTAATATCAAAGTGGTTATATCAATCATCAATCGAAAAATTAAAACTACGATTTACTTACATCTCTAATCTAATCTGGTTAATATCTAATCTAATCTAGTTAATATTTAATGCAGGCCTAATAATTATATAGTATGTATTCAACAATTATATTATTTAGAATGACTATTATTTAATTTTTCAAGAAATATATTAATGCATTCTAATTTTAAGTTCCCACTAACTAATTTTCCACATTCATGGTGCAAAACTTCCGAGGACGTTGCAAAAGGAAAAAACTATCACAAGTGTCCCATCTTATATAATAAAAAATATAATATTTTATTGTATGTGTTTAGTAATCCAATTTTTTGAGAATTGTACAAAAGCTTCAATTAAAGATTTAGATTTTTTTACGTGTCCATTTATGAACAACTTAAAAGTATATTGTCAAATCTTAATCTAATTTATTTATTTAGTTATTTTCTCTGGATGAAACAGATTACTTGCATATTAATATGTCAATTGTGTGTCAATATAATTGTTAAAAAAAAAAAAAAAGGGAGAATATACTGGTAAATTTGAGGTAAGTGAGGGTATTTCCGTCTTTCCAATTAGCAATAGAGTTCCATACGGATAAGGACAGTAAAAGGACGAATAGTAAATAGAGAGTCAACGGGGGTACTTCTATCAACTGACCCTTTGTTTACTTTTTTACTTTAGCATCCTCGGTAAAGTACCCAACCCCAAGCTACCTCCATCTTCCTCCCTCTGTCTTGGACTGACCCTTCTTTTACTTTATTACTTTAGCATAAACCGCTGTTTCAAACAGCGGTTTATTAAATAACCCAATAACCGCTATTTGAAACAGCGGTTTATGCCTTTTGACCCGGTCAGAGGGTCACTATCGTATATATTTTTTTGAGAAGGTCAGTATGGTATATATATTTTTTTAAAAGGTCATTTTAGAAAAAAACTCCGAAACCTACTTAAACTTTATATATATATATATAAAGTTTAAGTAGGCTTCAGTGGTCCATCCCTCCGTAGAATATATATAGTAGGCTTCGGTGGTCCATCCCTCCGAAACCACACACACACACACACACACACACACACATATATTTCATTTTTTGTAACATTTTTTTCTCTCTCTTGCAAACCCTTGCCTGTCCAAAGTCATGACTTTATCTCAACTTTAGGACATCGTAAACTTATTGAACCCTCTTGAAAAACTTGAAACCTCCATCCTTCGTATATTATTCTGCCCCATAAATAGTTTTATATAAGGTATTTGGTAACAAAAATTGTTACAATATTTTCTCTTACCTACCTCTGGAACCAATTCATATACACTTGGATTCCAAGCTCTGGATTGTGATGGTTTAACTTTAAAATAAGCATTAAAATTCTTAAACCTCCCTCATTTTATTTTATTTTTTTGACATATGGTAGATTATTTTATTAATCAATTGTGTCCGATTGAAATATTCGGATTATTCCAAAGAAATTTCCAAATATATTTTTAAAAGGGTACCAACTTTCAGAGGACTTTCCTCTGTTACATAGTGTGAATGGTAGATCTCAACAAGCATGATATACAAGGGAATAAGTTAATGCCCAAGACAAACGAGTGACGAATAATTTTTTGGGGTTTTCCAAAAGTATACTTGTATTGTGTTTTTAAAAAATTATTTGTTGAATCTTATCATTGAAAAAAGGAAAGAAAATGATGGTCATGGTTTAATGAATGCCTACTAGGATGTTGTAATACATCTTTAATTTTCATTCCAATACAGGTATATAAAGTTATATCAAGCCTTTTATTTAGGCGACTCAGATAGAATGGATTCTATTCTTCTATAACGCACACCCTCATGGTAAGTTGTATTGATCTCAATATTCTTCAACGACCCAAGGCGTAGAGATGGAAGAGAAAAGAGGACAAATTAAAGGTAATATTTGATGAAGAGGAATCAAATCATTTTATGGAAGAAGACTTTCCAATCCACTAGCATTGAAGTTCCGACTAGTTCTTAATTGGATGCATTTTGGTGGCATAGGGAGAAGAAATTCTTCTGAAGAATCACCAATGCTAATTACTTGTAAGTTTACTATTTCATCACTCATATTGCTACGTCATTTTCTATCTGATATTTGTTTCCTGTTGATGATCTTTTAGTCTTACTCACTCCCTCATGTCTAGCATTTTTAATCTTCAGTTGCTAGCAATTAAGTTGATATTCATGGAGCAGAGGAGGGCCATGCTGATTTTCCCAGAAAGCGTGGGAAAACTTTGGAACAAATGGGAACTCCGTGTGATGATTCTACTCAGCCTCTCTCTACAGATTTTCCTCATCATATTTGGGAATCCACGAAAGTACTCAGGTAGAATCTGGGTCAGGATCCTTCTTTGGTCAACATACTTGTCAGTAGATTGGGCGGCAGCTGTTTCGCTTGGCATTCTCTCCCACAGCCAAGGAGATTCTAAAGCTGGTTCTCTGGATCCACATAATGTGATTGCAGCATTTTGGGCACCATTCCTACTATTACACTTGGGAGGACCAGATACCATTACTGCATACTCCCTAGAAGACAATGAGTTGTGGTTAAGGCATTTGCTTGGGTTAGGTGTCCAAGTTGGAGTGGCTTTTTACGTCTGTCTCAGATCCTGGACGAGCACTCACCTTGTGTTCAAGTTTCTAGCCATACAAGTGTTTGTTGCTGGAATTATCAAATATGGAGAGAGGAATTGGGTTCTCAGGTCAGCAAGCACCAATCATTTCGGAGATTCCTTGCTCCCAGCTCCTGATCCAGGACCGGATTAGGAAAAACTCGTGGGAATACAGTTCAGGAAATGTAGAGCTCGGTAGAAGGATTGAACCCTTGGGAGTTGCTAAATCCAGAAATTGTATAATTCCTGATGCCAGTTATCTTTATGGAGCTTATTGCTTATTTAAAATACTGAGGAGACTCTACGCAGGCCTTATTCTCAGCTATAAAGAAGAAGAAGAAAGCTATTCTATCATCGAGCACAAATCACCAACAGAAGCCTTCAAAATGGCTGAGGTTGAGCTTGGATTTTTGTATGATGTTCTCTACACCAAGGCGACTATAGTTTATTCTCATCTTGGCATCATTCTTTGCTCCATCAGCTTCTTGTGCTCTATTTTGGCATTAGTTGCCTTCTGGCTCCTCATTGATAAGCATCCCTACTCAAAAATTGACATAATCATAACGTACTTGTTGCTAGTAGGAGCCATCCATCTAGAGTTTTACGCAGCATTTGTACTTTTTTCTGACTGGGTAATGCTCTGGTTCGCCAAGCGAGAGAAGCAGTGGGCAAATTTCATCTATGAAGGCATCTCTTCTTCTCTATTAGTTTTAACCAATAACAAAAGGTGGTCAGGATCCATGGCACAATACAACCTAATAGGTTTTTGCCTCAAAGATAAGCCAACCAAATGTGGTGCAATCCAGAAGTTCATTGGCATCTATGAAATGTTAGTGAAGTATCAATACAAGACTTGGAATGAAGTGAATATGGAATTAAAAGATTTGATCTTCCAACAGCTCAAAGAGAAACATGACAGACTGGAAAGTTCCAATGCCAAGCAAATATGCAGTGAGAGAGGCATATATGTGCTTGAAAGGAAGAATTGTTTGGATGAATTTGGTTGAGCATAGTTGAGGTAGAGTTTGGTCACAGCCTCCTTCTTTGGCATATTGCAACTGATCTCTGTTACTATTCTGATATCAACAGCAATCAAGATCCCAATCTTGCTTCAAAACACAAAGTGGGAAAATCCTAATCTGATTATATGTTATATCTTCTAGTCATATGCCCATTTATGCTGCCTAAAGGGATCGAACAGATTAGGTATCGAGACACTTGCGCAGAGGCCATGAGATTTTTTGAACAAAAAAGAAGAAAGTTCACATTGAGTAATAGAAATGAAGCTTGTATGTTGTTGCTTGGAGTGAACACGAATTTTCAGCCTGAAGAAGTGAAAGGAGATAGAAGCTAGCAAGTCAGTTTTATTTGATGGGTGTAGGCTTGCCAAATTACTGCAATCAATGGAGAATGAAGAGAAATGGGAGATGATAGGGCATGTGTGGGTGGAGATGCTATGTTACGCATCGAGTCATTGTGAATGGAATCACCATGGTCAGCAGCTTAGGCGAGGTGGAGAGCTGCTCACTCATGTCCGCATACTAATGGAACATCTTGGCTTAAGTGAACAATTCCAAATTAAAGTTGGTTCTACGAGAGCCACATTTTTATTAGAGGAGCATTGCTGAAATTCAGCCTTTCACATGTAATTATTCAATCTTAAGGCATGTCCATAATTTTGTTGTAATTAAGTTCCTTCCTACCTTGTTAATCAAGGTCACGGATTCTTTGCCTTGTTTACTATTTCTTCTTTCCAAAAAATCCTATTTAAAAAGAAAAAAAAAATTAGAAAAATGCCAATTATAACAATCATATATACAATATGCTAGCAAAAGAGTCTTGAAACTGCGATCAACTATCCCAAATCCCACAACTCTTAACAATTGGATTAGCTCCCGTTAGTTTTGTTTAAAGCCTAGCATCTCTATAGAAAGAAAAAAAGTTTCAGTGAAGCCCAATCATTTCTTTTCAGGAAAACATTTCAAGCTTACTGAATTAGGATGGATTGAAATATATGAATGAAATAGACGAGTAAAATAGCATTACTTATGCTGAAGCACAATAGGGGTTGTAGCACTCTTTTGACTTCATGGGTTACCGTGCCACCCAATACTTAGACCATCTCCAATCATTTACTCAAACTCTTACTTAAATTGAGTAAAAATTTGAGTAAAAAGCTCTATTTGATTAGGAGCTCTCCAATCATTTACTTAAATTTTTACTCAAACACAGTCAACACACCCAAATCTACTATTATTTGCACAACCAAACACAACTCTTTCTTTCTCTTCCTTTATTTGCACAACCAAACACAGCCATTTCTCATCACAGTCGTAGATCAAAGGGTATATTTGTAAGCAAGCTTCGCAGATCCTTCTGCAGGAGAGAGAGAGAGAGAGAGAGAGAGCTAGCTTCACCGAGGAGAGGGAGAGCATCGCCAAGGAGAGAGAGGGCTTCGTCGTGAAGATGCAGGTACTGGTTCACCAGGAAGACGCACGGATTGGCTCGCGGGCAGCCATGGCTATGGGATAAAGACTTTCGCCAGGGAGAAGGAAGGTAAATATCTTCCAACGGTCATATTTTTTCTTACTCAAATATTTGAGTTGGAATTCAGCATAGATTTAAGTTTGAGTAAAACTCAAATTTGATATAGGTTTGAGTCAGGATTGGAGAAGCTTTTTTGGCCTTTTTTATCCAAATTTGAATTTGAGGAAATGTTTAGGTTAAGAACAGTGTTTTAAAAATCGGACCAGACCAGCCGGTTGAACCGCCACCCGGGTCCCCCTCCGGTTGGTTTAACCCCCTAAAACCCAGCTAAGCTAAAAACCGTCCGATTTTTGTGACTGGGTTACAAAAACCGTCCGGTTTTTTTCTAATCGTAAAATGTGGGTCAAATGACTAAAATTGCCCCCAAATTTCTTAAAAATTCTCAAATGGACGAAGGGTAAATGAGTAAATTAATCCAAACCCCCTTCCCCAAAAACGAAAAAGCTACTAGGGCACTTCATCTCCTCCCAGATTGCAAAAATTGCAAAAATTGCAAACCTCTCAAGCTTTATCTTCACCGACTTCACGGCGGCAAAGCCGCAGCCCCCTATTCAGCCCTTCATCCTCGCAGCAACCCCCTTTCAGCCCTCCATCCTCACGGCCTCACCCTTGACCCTTCATCCTAGCGGCAGCCCCCTTCACAAGTTCACGCTTTCACGGCTTCAGCAGACTGTACTTTGCACTTCGCAGTTGCATCTTCTTCATCATGTAGCTGCATGCATTGTGAGTTCTTCTCACGTTTGATCTCCTTTTTATTTTTCTTTTTGATATTTCCATGCTCTATGAATTGTATACTATCAGTCCTTGCTTGTAGTTTTTTTAATATATATATATATATATATATATATTAATAGAACTTCCCTTGCTCTATGAAAGACAAAAGTATGAATTATAGAATTTTTTTTTAGAACTTAATTTCCTTGCTCTTAGAATATAAAATTTATGGGGTTGTTCACCGTTGCTTTTAAGAATGAGTTGTATTCTTCAATTTTTGTAAATTAAAAGGCTATTTTTAAAAATATATATAGAAAGTTACTCAAATAATAGAAATAAATAATTTATAATTAATATATTTATGACATCACCATAATGTCACGGTTGGTGAACCGATTGAACCTTAATCCGGTCACTAATCCAGTTCGATGAACTGTCCGGATTTTAAAACATTGGTTAGGAATTGGAGATAGTCTTACACTTCAATTTTTTTTTTTTTTTTTTTTTTTTGGGGGGGGGGGTTGGGTTTTTAGATGACACTTTGTCTTCGTTCTGCTTTAGACAGTAGTCCAGAGATGCGCAATAGCATTGGCCATGATACGAAGCATCAGCAGAAAACCGTTACAATTAATGGCTGCTCTTCCCCATTTAACCTCTGTCTCTGAATTTCCGTTATCTCGTTGTTGCCGATCGTTAATTTCTCAGTTGAGTGGTAATCTTTCCCCTCTGCTGTTCCCTTCTTCTTCTTCTTCGGCTTATAGATGGTTCTCCAACGACTCGGCGGCGACTCGATGCTCCGAGTTGACCAGGTTACCGGCGTTGCTCGAGGGCTGTGATTACAAGCATTGGCTCGTGGTTATGGAGCCTCCCAAGGGATACCCACTTCGAGATGAAATCGTCCACGAGTATGTCAAAACCCTAGCAATCGCCTTGGGGAGGTAAGACCAAATTTTCTGTGATTTGAACTGAGTTTATTCACCCAACCGAGCTATTTGACTCGGTCCAGGCTCCAATGAATGAGTGCTTTGAACTCTGAAGCTGATCCTTTATTAATTTTGGGTATTTCACTGTTTTATGTACAGTGAAGAGGAAGCAAAGAAATCAATCTACTCAGTTTCTACTAAGTACTACTATGCCTTTGGTTGCAAAATTCCAGAGACTTTGACTTATAAGATCAAATGTAAGCTTCTTCAAATACATTCTTCACTTTCTTGTTTCTTTCAATCTGTTTCAAGAATATCTTGCTTAAAATACTCCTGTTTGTTTGCAGCCTTGCCCAATGTGAGATGGGTTCTTCCGGATTCTTATTTATGTCGTGGTGAAAATGACTATGGAGGTGTTTTTCAGTATCTCTTCTTTTTTTCTCATTTAGAATCATTGACTGATGGGTCCATTTTTAATAGCATTATCACTTATTACAAGACATCACATTCCACGAACGATATCAAGATAGTTAGTTTTGGGTTCTTCTGATTTATGATTGCATTATAGTTCATCCTGCAGTAAATTAGTTTGGTGCTTGAGTTTCAATTGTGCAATAAACTTGGACATTTTTACTCTTACACATTCAATCTAGGCATCTAGCTGTCATACGATTTTGGTTCGGACTCAAGACTGGATGCCACGAAAAGTAGTAACGTAGCCCTTACTTTTTTGTCTATCTGTGGATTCATGTGTGGAATTCGTGACATTCGGGTAGGGAGTATGGTTTGACATCCTGAGCTCTCATATCTGTTCCAAGATCATACATTATTTGGGTTTTGGTTGCAATGTAAGGATCATTGAATAATTTATTAGTTCATTGCCCATGCTTTTTCTTAAAATTTCTATATATTTTCTCTAGGAGAGCCTTTTGTTAATGGAGAAGTTCTTCCATATGACGAGAAGTATCATGCAGACTGGCTGAGGGATCAAAATGATGATAAATATAGAAACAAAACCCGTTTGCGAAAATCCAAAAGAAAGGAAAGGAAATAAATGTATGTGAGACGCGCAGTTGGACATCATCCTTTTTGAAGTTCTGGTTGGTATGTTCATCCTGCAGACATCATATATGGAAATTGTTAAGAATTCTGAAATCAGGACATTAGAATAGGAAGAATGCACATGGGATATATACAATACTCCGTATTATTGAGACTGTCAACTTATTGGATACAGCAAGGGTATCTTCTTGGTTAAACTGTCAACCATATTGGATATTAATGGTAGGGAATGCATTATGCACCCAAGTGATGCAGTTTGTTGATATGAATTTATGCCTTAATAAAAGAAAGCTTATGGAGTTAGCTAGTATTGGAACAAGACTTGTGGCTGCTGGAGGGTAGCAGCAGCTGCACATCTGGGAGCAACCACCAGAGAAGATATTGTCATTAGTGAATGGATCACAAGAATTTGTGGGAGAGAGGGCCTCTGAAGCATTGCTTGACCCTAAATGTTTTAAGAGGCAGAAGCACAATTGATGTTTTGGAACCCCGACTGCATTTGGTTTTTGCCGCACTCAACCTGTATGGCCCAACAATGTTTTTATTTTCTGGAATTTACTGATAGTGGAAATAGAAGACACTGATTATTGTAACTGCAAGTTTCTTCTCTTCTGCTTGTAATTTTAATTGATTGATTGGATATTCTATTATCGGCCAGTACTGGCCCCTGCTTAGTTTGACAGATAAGTCATTTTTTTTCAATGAATGTAACATTTTAAGTTCCTATCCCTGGTCTGGCTTGTTTTTAAATCTAAAGACTTGCAAACTATTAATGCATAATGATCGAATATGTGATTTGCGCAGACTTCCTTTAGTTATTCATCTAAGCCCAGTAAAAGTTTATCATCAGGAGAGATTTGAATACTTAGTCATCCACTTTGATCTTTAACAATCAAATTTCAGCCTCCCCAGCAAGAATTAGGCCATCCCGGAGTGCCATATTTATGCTAGGTGAATTGAATATATGCCCAGTTTGCTTATGTATTCTTGAATCTAGTTTTCTGAGTAATCTCTGATGAAGCAATCTGCATTCCTTTGTTCTATCATCTAATAAACTCAACATTAATAACCATTTAAGACCGTGCTGAGATTATAAAAAACACAATCTACTACTACCCCCTACATTCTCTTCAGAAACAGGGGAGATAAATCCCCTTTTTTCATCTTGTCAGAGTAAACAAACATGTGGGATATGTTGGGAAAAAATCCACAAGAAAAAATAGGCACCCAAGATATTATGCACAAGAAGAAAAACAACAATCGCACAAAGAATTGGACACACTTTGGTTGTCACACAAAGGTATAATGCATTCAAGCCAACCAAAGCAAATCAATTAATAATTTATATCATCCACTTTGGGTGGATTTGCAACAGGATGTCGTAAGTATTTTCTTTTTCCTTTTTTGGCCAATAAAATATTCAGATAAGTCAACTAATCCTCAAATACAGGCAAACATACTGTCCACTCTACGTAAGTTAATACTTGAGAAAACTTGGCCGATGAATAATTCAATGGAGAGTCAAATTTGATCTTCCATTTACACAAAAAACAACTATTCTATCCTATGGAGTTGAAAATCAAATGTTGATGCAAGCAAAGTCACTCTTCACTCTACATCGGTTAAAACCTGAGAAAACTTAGCTGATGAATAATTCAATGGAGAGTCAAACTTGATCTTCCGCTTACACAAAAAACAACTATTCTATCCTTTGGAGTTGAATATCATATGTTGATACAAGCAAAGTCACTGTTCACTCTACATCTGTTAATACTTGAGAAAACTCGGCCGATGAATAATTCAATGGAGAGTCAAACTTGACCTTCCGCTTACACAAAAAACAATTATTCTATCCTATGGAGTTAAATATCATATGTTGATTGAGATTATAATAAAAAATAAAAAAATTAGTATCTTATCATATCCCATTTCTTACTAGAGAGAAAGAAAAGGAGAATAGGAAACCAAAGAATAGAGGATATATATGTTCTCTCGCAACAACATTAAAAACATTTGCAGAAAGTAGCATGTGCCCAAAGATAAGACAGGTTCTGATTAGAATATGCAACCGCAAGTTAAGCGAGTGGTTGTTAAGTTGTAGCATGCTCTGTGCTTGGAAATTCCTTAAATGTCATATCAACTATGCCAGAATTCTGCTTCAATTGGCTCTCGTTGTTAGGCTTACGTCTACTTACTCTGTTGCTGAGATTGTTTATATGTGTGACCAGTTCGTCTTTGATGAATTATTATAATATGATGCCTTGAAAGTGAGGTTTACTTTCTCATTAGAGAGTCCCTTGTTTTAAGCAACAAAGAATGTAATCAGAACCAAGCCTGGCTCCACAGCACTGGCGGATCCAGTGTATGACCAGGGTGGGCACGTGCCCACCCTCAAATTTTAAAAAATAATAATTATTAGGTATATATAAATTCAAAAAATATAGATTTGCTAAAGTGCCCACCCTCATTTTTGTTTTAAATCCTTATCTATGTTTTTTAAAAAAAAATTAAGGAAGATAAATCTATCAACAATTATATCAAACAACAATTATATCAAACACCCTAAACAATCCAAAATTATAGCATTTACCACAAATAACAAACAACCAAATAACACAAAAAAAAAAGGCCAATAATATCTTAAAAGCCCAAAAATAAACAATTGTAAAAGGTTATGATAAGCCTCTTGTTTGCTACTTTTTGTTTATATAAACAATGTAATTTGGCTTTTGGCCTTTTTTTGTATTATATATATTAAAGTTTGAAATCAAAATACAAAAGGTGCCCACCCTGAATGGAATTCCTGGATCCGCCCCTGCTCCACAGCTTTGCTACGTTGGCATCTATGATCTAATTGCGTAGGTGAGTATCAACAAATGGCCCATATTTTAAATTGCTTGGATGGGTTCTGTTAGATAATCCATCTATATATATATATATATATATATATATATATATATATATATATATAT
>JAESVK010000097.1:520212-551450 GCA_017140935.1 Hamamelis virginiana | reverse complement strand
TATATATATATATATATATATATATATATATATATATATATATATATTACAATGTTAGAAGAGAAAGGAAATAAAGTAATTAATTAACATGTCATCCACTCGAAGATGTGACGATAGCAAAAAAAAAATACAAACATATGCGTACATATATATATTAAAAGGCCTAATCAGTTAGTTCTTTCTTTAAAAAAATACATATATATGTATATATTTTATTAAAAAAAAAAAAGACTTGAGAGTATATATATTATCATTGCAATTTGAAAAATATATCTTACAAATATAGTCAATAACTGTGGGGGTGAAAATTGGCTGCTTGAAAACTCTCTCGAAAAGTCTGAAACATCAAACCCATAATTATTGTGGCAGAGAGAGAGAGAGAGCTATGAATTTGCAAAAGAAAATGCGTGTCTTTTTTTCTGGAGAAACCATGGAAAATTTGAAGAGAGAATGAACTAACTTAAATGACCAGTATTTCCTCTGTTGAATGGGGTAAGAGTAACAACTACTTAATCCAAGCTCCATTTCACACAAGTGACTTCATCTAAGAAAGTCTAATGTACAGTATGAGTCTCTGCTCTGTTAATTTACGCCCCTTTGCCTATTTACCTCTACTGCTTGATGGGAGAATACAAGCTTGTTCCAAGAGTTCTATACAATGAAGTATCAGAGTGGACTGCACGAGATCTCAATGACTTCTTCTTCCGACGCCTTCGCTTACGACCATTTTGGTTCTGGTTGTGGCATTGTCTTTCTTTCCCACCTCTTTTCCTTCACTTTCTTTTCCATATTCCTTTCCTTTTCATCTTCAGTTGGGACTTTTTCTTCACTTTCCTTAACTTTCTTTTCCACAGTCCTTTCCTTTTCACCTTCGGTTGGGACAACGTACACAAAGGGCCCAACCGGGATATCGTCCAGGTCCATGAGAGGCTCTAAGGTCTTGACCACAAGGCTCATTGTTGGTCTGCACTTGGGGTTGTGGCTCAAGCATTGATAAGCCAATGTGGCTGCTGCTTTAGCCCCTTTGGTTGTGTACTGACCTTCAAGTCTTGGATCTATTATTTGGTTTGGCTTTTGAGGATCTTTCAACAGAGGTCATATCAAATTCCATAGGGCATCTCTAGTGGTGCATCCATTTTTTTTCCTTTTGAAGGAAAAATGTGTTTTTTTCCTTTTGAAGGAAAAATGTGTTTTTTCAAATTTTGGCTTTAGTTTTGAAGGGAGTTGCTCCAGTAGTCCATCTATAAAATTTTTGCTCAACCATCTACTTTCCACTTCTACCCTCATTTTTTCTTATCAATTACATCAAATACCCTTTATTCATTTCTCTTTCTCCAACCACCAATAATTTAATTTATCAATTATAATTAATATTAAATTGATAAATTAATTTAATTTTTTTGAGGTACAAAATTGCCTTCATTCCTTTTTTTTTTTTTTTAAATATATCCGTTGTTACTCTTTTCTAGGAAGACTAAAAATATCTCACTCTTTCCCTGATCTCCTTCCCCGATCTCCTCATCGCTTTCTCTCCTCATCTCTCTCTCCATGAAAATAGTGATCGAAACCCACAAAACCCACAAAGAAGATCTCTCTATCTCTTTCTCTCTCCCTGTCAGTTCTCTTCTCCCATCAATACCCTTCATCTCTCTCCCTATCTCGTTCTCTTCTCCCATTCTCTCGTCTCAGAGTCAGTGGCATGACTGGCGGCTGATGATCGGAGCGGGGGCCGATGATCAGAGCGGCGATCGATTTGGGTTCTGATTTGCAAAAATCGAAAGAGATGATGTGTTCTGATCAGCGTAAACGAGTGGGTTCATGGATGATGGAGGTCTGCTACGGCGACACCACTAAAGGCAATGAGGTAAGTTTGCAAAAAATGTTTTGATTTTTTTCATTCTCTGCCTGCAATGACTGGTTCGACTTCTTGAGTTTATTTATTATTTTTTTTTCATTCTCTGTTACTGTTTGTTTGCTGAGAAAATAGCTAGGAAAATGACTGGTTCGACTTCTTGAGTTTTTTTTTTTTCATTCTCTGTTGCTGTTTGTTTGCTGAAAAATGCTGGGAAAGTGAGGGAAAATGATCCAATTGTTTTGTTGGTTGATGAGGGCAAAAGGGACTTTGCTCCACTTTGTTGAGTTTGGCTGGAACTACAGTTGGCATTCATATTTTGGCAAATATGAATACCTACTGTAGCAGCTTCAAATTTGGAGGATGTGTTTGGACGCACTAATAGAGTGATTTTTTTGCTTCAAAAGCATTCATTTTAACTTTGGCTTTGGCTTTGGCTATAGATGCACTACTGGAGATGCCCTTATTCACTTACTTTTCAAAAGACCTCTAAATTTTTCCAGGAAAGTGACTGGAAAAGGAAAAATGATTTTCCAAAGTTAAGTCAACAGTCAATGCATTTCCAATTGTCTGTTATAGAAAAATAAAAAAGTCTACACATTCGCAATGACTCCGAAGGACACTCATGTAGAATGACTAAAACACCCCTGTCCACTCCGAAGGACACTTATATAGTCTGAACCTAACAACGTTGTTAGCTACTTAGCTAGGCACATCGCTATTTGACTAGCTAGAGTTGAGGCGTGTTTGGATGCACCTGAATATTGAACGGCTCCGTTCGATCTGCTTTACATAATAGAAATTCATTGTCCCTTTTTTTTGGTAATTAGAAATTCATTGTCTAGCTTGAACACCATGTACCATTCAAAAAATTGGCAGGTTTCTCAAATCATAATAAAATAAAATAAAAATCAAATAATTTCAATATTTTTTAACTTGTTTTTGGTCATAGAACTTTTTCAATTTTTTTTTGTTGGAAAAATTACACTTTACCCCCTTGAACTACTGGCCGTTTTCATGTTGGTCCATGTAGTTTTGATTACATCAATGTACACCTAAACTATTAGATTGTATCAAATTACACCATTCTCCGAGTTAGCCATTTGTTTTTTTACTGAAAAATGATGTTAAGTTTATTATTATTTTTATGCAGTATTTATCCTAAATTATTAATGTGTCTATATGCATATTAGTAAAGTTTCATGATTTTTTTCAACATGTTTTAATTTTTATGAATTATTTTCTTCATACACTAAATAAAATTCATAATAAATAAAATATATTGAGAAAAATCATGAAATTTCACCGGTATGCCTGTAAGCCCATTATTAATCCATGATAAATACTGCATAAAAAATAACAAGCCCTACATTATTTTTTTAATCAAAAAATAAATGACTAACTAATAGAATGAGGTAATTTGATACAAATTAATTGTATATGGGCACATTGACGCAATTGAAACCACAGGGGGTGCAACATGAAAACGACCAATAGTTCAAGGCCAAAGTGTATTTTTTTTCATTTTTTCCCAATAGTAGTAGTAGATAGGGGTGTTCAAAAACCAAACAAAACTGGCAAACCAAACCAAACCAACCCAAAAATCTGGTTTGGTCTGGGTTTTTTTGTAATTTGGTTTGGGTTGGTTTAAATTTTTTATTTTTTTTCCCGGTTTGGGTTGGTCCGGTTTGTGCATATCCCTTATACCCAAATACCCTTCACTCCTTCAGGCCTTCATTCCTATCTGCAAAGTAAGGACTTTGTTTGTATAGTCTTTTAGTTTGAGTACACAATGATTTAAATAGCTCCAGATTTATGCAACAAGTTTGATTCATTATTCTCTGTTTTAAGAATTTTTATATTAGGTAAAATGGATTCATGTATATTTATTTGTATAGATTGGATAAACCGGGATGATTGAATTTGTTAATTCTTAATTTTTTTGCTTTAACTGCTATATTAATTGACCTCTTATTTTATATTTTTGAGTACACACATACATATTTGTGAGCACTGTGGTGATTCTCACTACTTGTATCTATAAAATCTTGTGCAATACATTCCTTGATTATGTATTAAATTTGAGAAGTCTATGCATGCAATCGGAGCCTTTTGCCCAATGTTTTAATTAATTAATTATCAACCATTTGTTTCTCTTAATTCAGTGCTTGTGGACTCCCACAACAGGTTATGTGTTTAGCACATTTGAATATAGATATAGTTACTGTATCGTTAAGATCAGAGGTATCATAAATATATAGATGTTCTATTTGGTGCTTTACTGCTGTACGCCTATACTTTACAGTCTTTACTTTTTTTTTTTCTTTTGTTTGGATGGCTGAATTTTTTTTCTTATGATTCAAGGTAAATAATATAATTAAGTGGGAAAAAAAAACTTCAAAACCGGTCAAACCGGCCAAACCAAACTGCAATAATTGGTTTGGTTTGATTTGGTTTAATACTTTAATTGGTCCGGTCTGGGTTATGAAAAATACAAACCGCAATTACCGGTTTGGTCTCAAAATTAAGGCTAAACCGCCCAAACCGGACTGGTGAACACCCCTAGTAGTAGACAAACCTACCATTTAAACCATATAGATAATGATTGGTAACTCTAGGGATGGCAACAGGGCTGGTTTTCCACTCTCCAGTCCCCGTCCCTGATTATAAAACTACTATCCATTCCCGCCCTATACCCCGGCGGGGTATGTAATTCTATCCCTGCCCCTGTCCCCGTTCTCGCCCCGCCACCCCACCATTTTAATAATAAATTCAAAATATAATGCACTAAATCTGCTTTCGAGATGGTTCCAATCCGCTACCTCCATTAAAAAGCTTGCATTTTAAGAGTCTAATAACCGTTGGATTAGATATTCCGCTTATATACATTATGCATGCCTAAAATCACATTGATCCAATGGCTAATTTTTCAAAACAAGAATTATGAATTATAAAGAATTGTAATAATTTTCGATAGTTTTTTTGGTAGTTCATCTAAAAAATATGTTTTTTTTTTATATATATGATGTGTCAAGTCTACACGCATATAATTTAATCTAATTGTTAGTTTATCAAAATACTTATTTTAACAAATCATATGTCAAACCATAGATAAGGTGGTGTGTGTAGAACCAATTGTAAAAAGGATTTTGAAAAATTAATCGTTGGATTAAATATATTCATTATGAATTTCATGTTCGCAAAAAATCATAGTAATCTAACGGTTAGTTTATGACAAATGTTCATGAAAAATTATAATATTTTAATTCTTCAAAATGTCACAATTTTTATCCATATAGGTTTTTTTTTTAAAATAACTATTGGACCGTATTGATTTTTGGCGAGAATGTAATTTATAAGAAGTACATTTAATCCAACGGTCTGTTTTTTAAAATATAATTTGTGTTTTTTCCTATAAACTACAGAGGTCACCTTACACATATAGACAACATAGTTGTGTAAAGTAAAACTTATAACATTAGCGTTCCTATCATCCTAAACAAAAAGAGAGAGCTTGAATAATTGAATAGAAAGAGAGAGTTAACCAATTCAACACAATAAATGAGACTCGACTTATTATATGAGAAATATATAAGAATTGTAAGAAAACGTTAGATTGTTAGTGAGATTACTGAGATGATAAAAAAATCAAGTACCAATATTATTAAAAAATGGATAAAAATGTTAAAACTGATGGGAGGGACATAAAAGTTAAGAGGTTGTTAATAATTTAAATTAATTATATAAAATGTAATTTATGAATCTTAAAAATTATACATTTTAAATATAAAATTTATATAAGTGGGTTGGAGAATCCCCGCGGGGCAGAGATATATAAATAGGTGGGTCAAATATTTTTAACCTCATTCCCATCCCCCGTACTCCGAAAAATTCAAAAATAACCCGTGCCTATAGGGATGGGGTGGAGCGGGTCCCCACAGGAAAGCAAGAAAGAGAAAACATGCAACAATGCAACTTATTTAAATGACTTGTTATTTAATGGAGTGATTTGTCCTGAAATCCTAAATGAAGAAACACAAGACCCTAAATGAGGCGAGTTGAGTTAACTGAACTCGATTTTTATATTATAAATTAAATCGAATAATTATACTTTGTTCATCTTACTACTTAAAGGCTTAAATCACACAGATTGAGCTCAATCCTCATCCTTTGAGCTTGTGTCACATGCAATGTATACTCCTTTTATTTCCAAACATTTTCTTTCCACTCAAGTAAATCCATATTAACTAAGGGCGTTTTTGGATAAGCTTCTAATTCTTATTTTTCTACTTTTAAAAGTAAAAAAAAATTAAAGTTTTTTTTATATTTTCTATAGTGCAAAATTTTAATAGTTACTTTTAAAAGTTGAGGAAGCATGAATTTCTTACTAACTCAACTTTTTAAAGTAACTACCAAAATTTTTGCACTCAAAACTTTTATCTTTTTACTTTTAAAAGTAAAAAAGCAGAAAATATAAGGCACCGTTTGGATTTTTTTTTTATAAGTACTTATTTGTTTTTTTAAAATTTTTCTAAGAAAATTTATATTGCAAATTTTTAAAAAAACAAATAAGTACTTATCAAAAATAAATCCAAACGGTGCCGAAACTTATTCAAACGAGCCATAAATGATTATATTTTCTTTTACATGACATTTGAAAGTATACAACTATTATCATGGATGAAAGCAGCCATTAATGAACAAAAAGAAAAAGAAAAATACTATCTCAAGTATAGTCGTTTATATCATTCAAAGTTTTATGCATACGTATGAAATGAAAAATCTCAAGTACAGTTCCAAACGTAAAGATTCTTCAATCGATAAAATAGAAGTTAGATAAGTGAATTCAATTTCCATAATATTAATTATATCTCTCCACGAGAAAGGTGAAATCAAAATTCTAGAAATCTTTTGACAAGATTTCCAACATGGAGTGGCGTTAAATGAACCCCACTTAAATTATATTTTTTAAATTATTCGAGGTAAAAATATCTATTTTTATGCATTATATAAATTAAATAATATAAGATTTTCATGTCATATTTCTACATTATATAATTTAGAAAATATAATACAAAGGGGGTGGTTCTGGTATTTTCAAATTAAAGTAGTTAAGCAGCAACCACTACCACAACTTCCAGTAAACTTTACCACAACTTCCAGTAAACTTTCTTGGAAGTAGCCCACAACAAACAAAGGATGGTTTGGACATTTCAAAAGAATAATTTAAGCAGAGTAGACATTTCAAGACATGACGCCAGATGTAAATTAGACTATGCTCACTAGCTTGAATTGCTTCTTTAATTCACCTATAAATAACCCCTCCCACCTCCACCATTACCACCATCAGTCCACCACCGCTGGCAACAATGGAGTCTTCTACTTGGGCTTCATATGCTGCTGCATGGCTAGCAACCCTAGCTCTAATACTCCTCTCTCGCCATCTCCGCCGCAAAAAACTCAACCTCCCTCCCGGTCCAAAACCATGGCCGGTAATCGGAAACCTCAACCTCATTGGCTCTCTCCCCCACCGATCAATTCACGATCTCTCCCAAAAATACGGCCCAATAATGCAACTCCGGTTCGGTTCATTCCCCGTCGTCGTCGGCTCCTCCGTCGACATGGCCAAAGCTTTCCTCAAAACCCACGACGTCACTTTCGCCTCCCGTCCCAAAACCGCCGCCGGCAAATACACTACTTACAATTACTCTGACATCACGTGGTCCCAGTACGGCCCGTACTGGCGCCAAGCACGTAAAATGTGTCTCATGGAACTTTTCAGCGCGAAACGTCTAGAATCGTACGAGTATATTCGAACCGAAGAAATGAAATCGCTGCTTAAAGGACTTCACTCATCGGCCGGCGAGCCGATTACGTTGAAAGATCATCTTTCGACGGTGAGTCTTAACGTTATAAGTCGAATGGTTTTAGGAAAGAAGTACACAGATGAATCGGAGAGTTCGATCGTGACGCCGGAGGAGTTTAAGAAGATGCTGGATGAGTTGTTTTTGCTGAGTGGGGTTTTGAATATTGGGGATTCGATTCCGTGGATTGATTTCTTGGATTTGCAGGGGTATATTAAGAGGATGAAGGCTCTGAGCAAGAAATTTGATAGGTTTTTAGAACATGTATTGGATGAACATAATGAAAGGAGGAAAGGCGTGAAGGATTATGTTGCGAATGATATGGTGGATGTTTTGTTGCAGCTTGCTGATGATCCAAATCTTGACGTTAAGCTTGAAAGGCATGGCGTCAAGGCTTTTACTCAGGTTTGATTATTCGCTTTCATTTTAGCCGTTTGATTCTATTTTACTAGTAGGTTTTCGGCCCACAAAAAAATAGTATAGTGTGTGGCATATGAATTTGCATGGTTTTTGAATTGTTACATATGTGTCGGGCTTAATTAATTACTTGGTTGAATTGTGAAATGTGAATGACTGTAGGACAATTCTATTCGTACTCCCATTTTGTTATCCTTAGTTCATCTGATTAACTTAGTATAATTATTTCGAGAAACTGACTGTTGGATTTGATGCTCCACTTCTATTTATCATGAATGCAAAAAATCACATCGATCCAACGGTCAGTTTTTTAAAAAATAAACTGTGATGGTTTTTCACAAAATTTTCATTATTGTTTACAATTTTAATTTATATTCAAAATTGCAAAAACTGACCATCATATGAATGTGATTTTTTGCATTCATGATTAATACAAGTGAAATATCAAATCCAATGATTAGTTTCTTGAAATAATTATTCGAAGTTAGACAAATGCACTAGGGAGGATAAAAAGGGAGGACAATTGGAAATGATTGATGAGGAATAGGGGTTGAGGACGGGATGTGGTTAGTGGATTGAAAAATCATATACCGACTGATTAGTCTAAAGTAATGAATGATTGATGGTTAAGGAAAAAATGTCAATCGTATAAATTAACTCAACTTGGATTAATTTATCAAGTGGGGATTTTTATTTTTTATTTATTATTTTTTTAATTGCTAATGGGGACTTGTATTCTTGCTAAAATTGATGATGCTCAGGACTTGATAGCCGGTGGTACAGAGAGCTCGGCAGTAACTGTAGAATGGGCAATATCCGAGCTCCTTAAAAAGCCAGAAATCTTCAAGAAGGCAGCGGAGGAGCTGGACCGAGTCATCGGAAGGGAAAGATGGGTTGAAGAGAAGGACATACCAAATTTGCCATATGTGGAGGCAATTGTTAAGGAAACAATGCGCCTGCACCCTGTAGCACCAATGCTAGTACCGCGATTTTCTCGCGAAGATAGCCAAATTGCTGGCTATGACATTCCCAAAGGAACCCGAGTGCTTGTCAATGTATGGACCATAGGAAGGGACCCTGAATTATGGGACCGACCCAATGAATTTTGTCCCGAGAGGTTCATTGGAAAGGATATCGATGTGAAAGGGCAGGATTACGAGTTATTGCCATTTGGATCAGGGCGAAGAATGTGCCCCGGTGCTAGTCTTGGACTAAAGGTCATTCAATCAAGTTTGGCTAATCTTTTACATGGATTTACCTGGAAATTGCCCAGTAACATGAAGAAGGAGGATTTTAACATGGAAGAAATTTTTGGACTGTCCACACCTAAAAAGTTCCCACTTGTCACAATGGTTCAGCCTCGGCTTCCACTTGATGTTTACTCTTTCTGATTTGCCTTGCTCTAAAGTCTATACCCCTCCCTACCTAATAATTTATAGTAATGGGGGATTCTAGTATGATGCCACTGAATTTTGCTTCTTAATTTGTATCAATAAGCTTGTTTGTAGTGATATTGATAAAGGTGTTTGATATGTAATTTCAATGAAAAGCTGTCTTGCTTACTCTGTCTCCAACTTTATTTTTGCGCTCAACTACTGAACTTGCGTGTTTAATTAATTTGATAAGCATTAGAGCATCTCCAAAAGAAGTAGCAAATCATATTTTACTTCAAACTTGAAGAGCCATCTCAGATTTTGGAGTTACAAGCCTACAACAAAAGTAGCAAATGTTGGTTTCAAAAGTGAAATTTTTTTTTTCACTCTTTAAAGTTGGAAATTTTTTCTCGCTCTTCAAATATTTTTTTTACAATTTAATATTAGATAAGTGAGGGAAGAAAGATAATATTTGGGTGTTTATTTTATTGGAAAGTGTGTTTGATTGATAAAAATGATAAAATAATTAATTTTAGAGAAGCTATTGGAGTGCAACAAAAAACAAATTGCTATTCAATTTGCCACCTAAGTTACCAAAGGATAATTTTGGTGCAAAATTTTGAAGTATCTCTTGAAGATGCTCTTTTACCACCAACTGGGCATGTGCCATGTACAACGTACCACGGAGGGATCTACTTAAACTTTATATATATATATATATATATTTCATTTTTTGTAACATTTTTTTTTTCTCTCTCTTGCAATCCCTTGCCTCTTTGACTTTATCCCAACTTCAGGACATCGCAATAAGTAAACTTATTAAACCCTCTTGAAAAACATGAAACCTCCATCGTTCATATATTATTCTGCCCCATAAATAGTTTTATATAAGGTATTTGGTAACAAAAATTGTTACAATATTTTCTCTTACCTACCTCTGGAACCAATTTATATACACTTTGATTCCAAGCTCTGGACTGTGATGGTTCAAAATAAGCATTAAAATTCTTAAACCTCCCTTATTTTATTTTATTTTTTTGACATATGGTAGATCATTTTATTAATGGTGTCCGATTGAAATATTTGGATTATTCCAAAGAAATTTCCAAATATATTTTTAAAAGGGTACCAACTTTCAGAGGACTTTCCTATGTTACATAGTGTGAATGGTAGATCTCAACAACTAAGATATACAAGGGAATAAGTTAATGCCCAAGACAAACGAGTGACGTATAATTTTTTGGGGTTTTCAAAAAGTCTACTTATATTGTTTTTCAAAAAAATTATTAGTTGTTGAATCGTAACATTGAAAAAATGGAAAGAAAATGATGGTAATGGTTTAATGAATGTCTACTAGGATGTTGTAAAACATCTTTAATTTGCATGCGCATATTAAGTTTCCTTCTATTGCACCTGGGAGGACCAGATACCATAACTGCATACTCCCTAGAATACAATGAGTTGTGGTTAAGGCATTTGCTTGGGCTAATTGTCCAAGTTGAGGTGGCTTTTTAGTTCCTGGACGGGCTCTCTCACCTCGTGTTTAACTTTCTAGCCATACCAATATTTGTCCCTGGAATTGGAATTATCAAGTACGGAGAGAGGACTTGGGTTCTTAGGTCTGCAAGAACCAATGTTTGGAGTATGATGAGGACCATGAGGTAGAGTTTGGTCACAGCCTTCTTCTCTGGCATATTGCAACAGATCTCTGTTTCTATTCTGATATCATCAAAAGCAATCAAGATGCTATTGTTGCTTCAAAATGCAAAGTAAGTAAATCCTTATCTGATTACATGTTATATCTTCTAGTAATGTACCCATCTATGCTGCCTAAAGGGATCGAAGAGATCAGGTTTCGAGACACTTGTGCTGAGCCATGGGATTTTTCCAAAAAAAAAGACAGTTTATATCGAGTAGAAGTGATAACACGGATATTCCACCTGAACAGCTGAAAGGAGATAAAAGCAAGTCAGTTGTATTTGATGGGTGTAGGCTTGCCAAATTATTACTATCACTGGAAACAGAGGAGGAGCAATGGGAGATGATAAGTCATGTGTGGGTGGAGATGCTATCTTACGCGGCAACTCGTTGCGAATGGAAGTACCACAGTGACACGCTTAGGCGAGGTGGGGAGCTTCTCACTCATGTCCGCCTTCTCTTAGAAAATCAAATTTGAATTCCTAACTATCCCCAACTTTGGAAGAAGTTTCCTCACTCCAATCGTCGATGGTACATCTCAAGTCTCAACCACCATGACATATAAGCTAGTCAATGGCCAAAACACCGAAGAGAGACGTTCAACTCTCCTTATTAAAAAAACAACTCACTCCAATATACAAACATCACAAGTTCTAAACACAACTGGGGACGCCGGCCGCCAACCACCAGCTTGCTGACTCTCCATCTATCCTCCTCTGCCTCAGTTGAGCCTATTATTTTTCACTTCATCTTTTCATTTTTTAGTGTGCTTCCGGCTCTTCTTATGGATAAGAATGGCAGCAATATAGGCACCCATGTGTCCTGGCTCCTGCACCACCCCTATAAGGAAGGTCAAGATCGGCTGGAATCAACAATCTGGAGCCTAAGTTGGATTCGAGTTTGTGGTCTTCCACAGGTTAGATTTTGTTTTACATATAGTTTTAGGATGAGTTTGCCTCAGCTGTTGGCCGATCATTGATGATGCTCAATTTATACTTTCAATGAGGAAACCCGCCAAACGGTGGCTAACTGTTTAATTTAATTTTTTAGATGCAGCAAAATTTTGTCCTAAACCAATTCAAACCACTAATACATGAGGGAACAAAATATTTGAATTTTCAGTTGCCAGTAGAAGAAGAAGAAAGCTACTCTATCATCGGGCACAAATCGCCAACAGAAGCCTTCAAAATGGCTGAGGTTGAGCTTGGATTTTTGTATGATGTTCTCTACACCAAGGCAACTATAGTTTATTCTCATCTCGGCATCATTCTTCGGTCCATCAGCTTCTTGTGCTCTATTTTGGCATTAGTTGCCTTCTGGCTCCTCATTGATAAGCATCCCTACTCAAAAATCAACATAACCATAACTTACTTGTTGCTAGTAGGAGCCATCTATTTAGAGTTTTACGCAGCATTTGTAGTTCTTTTTTCTGACTGGGCAATGCTCTGGTTCCCCAAGCGAGAGAAGCAGTGGGCAAATTTCATCTATGAAGGCATCTCTTCTTCTCTATTAGTTTTAACCAATAACAAAAGGTGGTCAGGATCCATGGCACAATACAACCTAATAGGTTTTTGCCTCAAAGATAAGCCAACCAAATGTGATGTAATCCAGAAGTTCATTGGCATCTATGAAATGTTAGTGAAGTATCAATACAAGACTTGGAATGAAGTGAATATGGAATTAAAAGATTTGATCTTCCAACAGCTCAAAGAGAAACATGACAGACTGGAAAGTTCCAATGCCAAGCAAATATGCAGTGAGTGAGGCATATATGTGCTTGAAAGGAAGAATTGTTTGGTTGAATTTGGTTGAGCATAGTTGAGGTAGAGTTTGGTCACAGCCTTCTTCTTTGGCATATTGCAACAGATCTCTGTTACTACTCTGATATCAACAGCAATCAAGATCCCAATCTTGCTTCAAAACACAAAGTGGGAAAATCCTTATCTGATTATATGTTATATCTTCTAGTCATATGCCCATTTATGCTGCCTAAAGGGATCGAACAGATTAGGTATCGAGACACTTGCACAGAGGCCATTAGATTTTTTGAACAAAAAAGAAGAAAGTTCACATTGAGTAATAGAAATGAAGCTTGTATGCATGTTGTTGCTTGGAGTGAACACGAATTTTCGGCCTGAAGAAGTGAAAGGAGATGGAAGCAAGTCAGTTTTATTTGATGGGTGTAGGCTTGCCAAATTACTGCAATCAATGGAGAATGAAGAGAAATGGGAGATGATAGGACATGTGTGGGTGGAGATGCTATGTTACGCATCGAGTCATTGTGAATGGAATCACCATGGTCAGCAGCTTAGGCGAGGTGGAGAGCTGCTCACTCATGTCCGCATATTAATGGAACATCTTGGCTTAAGTGAACAATTCCAAATTAAAGTTGGTTCTACGAGAGCCACATTTTTATGAGAGGAGCATTGCTGAAATTCAGCCTTTCACATGTAATTATTCAATCTTAGGCATGTCCATACTTTTGTTGTAATTAAGTTCCTTCCTGCCTTGTTAATCAAGGTCACGGATTCTTTGCCTTGTTTACTAGTTCTTTTTTCCAAAAAATCCTATTTAAAAAGAAAAAAAAATATTAGAAAAATGCCAATTATAACAATCATATATACAATATGCTGGCAAAAGAGTCTTGAAACTGCGATCAACTATCCCAAATCCCACAACTCTTAACAATTGGATTAACTCCTGTTAGTTTTGTTTAAAGCCTAGCATCTCTATAGAAAGCAAAAAAGTTTCGGTGCAGCCCAATCATTCCTTTTCAGGAAAACATTTCAAGCTTACTTAATTAGCATGGATTGAAATATATGAATGAAATAGACGAGTAAAATAGCATTACTTATGCTGAAGCACAATAGGGGTTGTAGCACTCTTTTGCCTTCATGGGTTACCGTGTCACCCAGTACTTAGACCATCTCCGATCATTTACTCAAACACTTACTTAAATTGGGTAAAAAACTCTATTTGATAAGGAGCTCTCCAATCATTTATTCAAATTTTTACTCAAACACAGCCAAACACACCCAAATCATCTATTATTGCACAACCAAACACAGCCCTTTCTCATCACAGCCGTAGATCAAAGGGTATATTTGCAAGCAAGCTTCGCAGATCCTTCTGCAGGAGAGAGAGAAAGAGAGAGCTAGCTTCACCGGGGAGAGGGAGAGCATTGCCGGGGAGAGAGAGGGCTTCGCCGGGAAGATGCAGGGACTGGTTCGCCAGGAAGACGCACAGATTGGCTCGCGGGCAGCCATGGTTGTGGGATAAAGACTTTCGCCGGGGAGAAGGAAGGTAAACATTTTCCAACGGTCATATTTTTTCTTACTCAAATATTTGAGTTAGAACTCAGTATAGATTTAAATTTGAGTAAAACTCAAATTTGATATAGGTTTGAGTCAGGATTGAAGAATGTTTTTTTGTCTTTTTTACCCAAATTTGAATTTAAGGAAAAGTTTAGGTTAGGAATGATGCTCTTACACTTCATCTTTCTTTTTTTTGTTTTTTTGGTTTTTTTGTTTTGGGGGGGGCGGGGGGGTGTTTTAAACAGTGTTATTAAAACCGACCGGATCGGCCAGTTCAACCGGAAACCAGGCCTCTGGCTGGTTGGATTGACCCCCAAAAACCCAGCCAACATAAAAACCGGGGTATTTAATGAAAACCGGTTGACCCGGCGGTTAAACCACCGGTTTTCCGGTTTTATTGGGTTTAACAGTGAACCGGCCGGTTTTTTTAAAAATGAAATTTCAGTCAATAAGACACAAATGACCCCACTTTTTTTTACAAACTATTAAGCATGGAGGGTTAAAAATGTAAATATACTTAAAAACCCAAATGCTCCGTTTGGTAGGAGGGATGGACTTTCCTTCCTCAGGGGAGGGAAACTCTTTTTCCTTCCTGTATGTTTGGTATGATGGATGGAAAAGTGGTTTCCTTCCTTCCATATGTTTGGTAAATAAAAGAGAGGAAAATGATGTATTGTATTGAATTACAATTTTATCCTCTTATATTCAAATATATTTTAAATGCTTTTAATAATTTATAAAAATATTAAAAATGATTTGGAAGCCTTTAAGTGTGTGCGCGCACATGTGTGTGTATATATATATAAAACAGTGGACGTGGGCATATATGTATAGGTGCTTGCTTGAAGAAGAAAGGGGGGCAATTGTGGATTTTCAAAATGTTAAAAGGCAAAAAAGTCATTTTACCCCATAAATGACTCTTCCCTCCACTTTTCCGCCCAATTTTGGGCGGATAGCAAAATGGCTTCTTTCCTCCCCCTTTTCCTCCCCTTTTTCCCTCCCCCCCTCCCCCCCCCCCCTCTCATACCAAACAAGCCTACTACCCTTTTTCCCTCCCCTTTTCCATCCTCACCCTTCCCTCCTCCCACTCTTCCCTCATACCAAACAGGGTATAAAAATTTAAACACTCATCCCCGATTCCTTCATCCTTCCATTCCCAATTTCCCCAAATCCCTAATACAGGCGACTGGGCGACTGGGCGAGTGTGAGTGTGTGATTCGGTGTCATTGGTGAGTGGTGAGCACTGAGCTTCCCTCCGGCGCCCTCATAGAGTTCCAGTCGACGATCTCACAGTCTCCGGCATCGCGGTCGACGATCTCACAGGCTTCACAGCCTCACGAACGACGAGTTCATCATTCATCAATGTGAATCGATGAATCCTCAGTTCCTCAGTCCTCACAGACTCCGGCATCACGAGTTCACGACTCACGAGCTTTCTGGCAATAACCCCAGTTCCTACTTACCTTTGGACTTTGGCCGACGGCATCACTCAGTCTTCCGTGAGCTTTCCGGCATCACTCAGTCCTCACGAGTCACGGCCTCACCGCAGCTGCGCTGCTGCAACCGTTGCACTTCCCCTCCCTCACCGGTAACTTTGGCCTCACCCCAGCTGCGCTGCTGCAACCCTAATTCTCGCATTTATAAAAAAAAAACCTTTGATGTGGTTATAGTTATATTTAGATCTTAATTGTAAGTTGCTGGGTTGAGCTTTTTTTTTTTTTTAGATCTTAATAAATATATAAACCCTTTGATGTGGTTATAGATATATTTAGATCTTAATAAAAAAAACCCTTTGATGTGGTTGGCTAAACTAAAACCCTAACTTCAAGTCTTCACTCTTCATTCTTGAAATTTTTGGGTTGAGCTTTTTTATTTTTTATTTATTTATTTATTTAATAGAAGATTTTATTAAGTATTGTGGTTTTGTTTCCTTGGTTTTTCTTATTTATTTATTTATATTTTTCCAAATACAGAGTTGGAAACTTTTTTCTCTGACATGCTGTATTTTTATATTTTTCAGCGAAGGGGAATTTTCATCGACGGCATGTAAGATTTTTCCTCTTTATTGCTTAATTGATTATATTTCTGTTTAAATTTTAGTGGGGGCATTGTGGCTAATATAATGATTGGAGTTGTGCCTTAATTCAGATCATGATCTACTGGGACAGCATGCCATCTTGGATTATTGGTATGTGATTCACTCAGTTTTAATCTTTGAAGAATTTGGTTAATATATTAAACTTGTTGAAATGTGAATATCCTTTATGATGTGAATCACTGAATTGATATGTCATATTGGATTATTGGTATGCAATTAACTGATTATGCCATAGTGCTTCATAGTTGATAGTTCATAGCATTGAAATTTCAAACTTGATGTGTTTGTGAACTTTTGAATTATATATGTTAGCATTTTAGCAATATGTTATTAGTATTATACATTATTGAGATATTGACATATTGTGTGATTATAATTTATAAAGAATAGAGATATTTCTTAAAAAAAATTCAGAACTTTTAATATTTTATAGGATTTGTTTTTATATATATATTTTTAAGGTTTTTAATAAATAATAAATAATTATTAATTATTAATTAATATATTTATGACGTCGTGGTGACGTTACGGTTCAATCCGGCGGTTGAACCGATTGACCCTTAACCGGTAACTTTTCCGTTCATCCGGTTATAAAACACTGGTTTTAAATGACACTTTGTCTTCGTTATGCTTTAGACAGTAGTCCAGAGATGCGCAATAGCATTGGCCATGATACGAAGCATCAGCAGAAAACCGTTACAATTAATGGCTGCTCTTCCCCATTTAACCTCTGCCTCTGAATTTCCGTTATCTCGTTGTTGCCGATCGTTAATTTCTCAGTTGAGTGGTAATCTTTCCCCTCTGCCGTTCCCGTCTTCTTCTTCTTCTTCTTCTTCGGCTTATAGATGGTTCTCCAACGACTCGGCGGCGACTCGATGCTCCGAGTTGACCAGGTTACCGGCGTTGCTCGAGGGCTGTGATTACAAGCATTGGCTCGTGGTTATGGAGCCTCCCAAGGGATACCCACTTCGAGATGAAATCGTCCACGAGTATGTCAAAACCCTAGCAATCGCCTTGGGGAGGTAAGACCAAATTTTCTCTGTGATTTGAACTGAGTTTATTCACCCAACCAAGCTATTTGACTCGGTCCAGGCTCCAATGAATGAGTGCTTTGAACTCTGAAGCTGATCCTTTATTAATTTTGGGTATTTCACTGTTTTATGTACAGTGAAGAGGAAGCAAAGAAATCAATTTACTCAGTTTCTACTAAGTACTACTATGCCTTTGGTTGCAAAATTCCAGAGACTTTGACTTATAAGATCAAATGTAAGCTTCTTCAAATCCATTCTTCACTTTCTTGTTTCTTTCCATCTGTTTCAAGAATATCTTGCTTAAAATACTCCTGTTTGTTTGCAGCCTTGCCCAATGTGAGATGGGTTCTTCCGGATTCTTATTTATGTCGTGGTGAAAATGACTATGGAGGTGTTTTTCAGTATTTCTTCTTGTTTTCTCATTTAGAATCATTGACTGATGGGTCCATTTTTAATAGCATTATCACTTATTACAAGACATCACATTCCACGAACGATATCAAGATAGTTAGTTTTGGGTTCTTCTGATTTATGATTGCATTATAGTTCATCCTGCAGTAAATTAGTTCAGTGCTTAAGTTTCAATTGTGCAATAAACTTGAACATTTTTACTCTTACACATTCAATCTTGGCATCTAGCTGTCATACGATTTGGGTTCGGACTCAAGACTGGATGCCACGAAAAGTAGTAACGTAACCCTTACTTTTTTGTCATCTGTGGATTCATGTGTGGAATTTGTGACATTCGGGTAGGGAGTATGGTTTGACATCCTGAGCTCTCATATCTGTTCCAAGATCGTACATTATTTGGGTTTTGGTTGCAATGTAATGATCATTGAATAATTTATTAGTTCATTTCCCATGCTTTTTCTTAAAATTTCTATATATTTTCTCTAGGAGAGCCTTTTGTTAATGGAGAAGTTCTTCCATATGACGAGAAGTACCATGCAGACTGGCTGAGGGATCAAAATGATGATAAATATAGAAACAAAACCCGTTTGCGAAAATCCAAAAGAAAGGAAAGGAAATAAATGTATGCGAGACGCGCAGTTGGACATCATCCTTTTTGAAGTTCTGGTTGGTATGTTCATCCTGCAGACATCATATATGGAAATTGTTAAGAATTCTAAAATCAGGACATTAGAATAGGAAGAATGCTCATGGCATACATACAATACTCCGTATTATTGAGACTGTCAATTTATTGGATACAGCAAGGGTATCTTCTTGGTTAAACTGTCGACCATATTGGATATTAATGGTAGGAAATGCATTATGCACCCAAGTGATGCAGTTTGTTGATATGAATTATGCCTTAATAAAAGAAAGCTTATGGAGTTGGTTAGTATTGGAACAAGACTTGTGGCTGCTGGAGGGTAGCAGCAGCTGCATGTCTGGGTGCAACCACCAGAGAAGATATTGTCATTAGTGAATGGATCACAAGAATTTGTGGGAGAGAGGGCCTCTGAAGCATTGCTTGACCCTAAATGTTTTAAGAGGCAGAAGCACAGTTGATGTTTTGGAACCCCCTGCATTTGGTTTTTGCCGCACTCAACCTGTATGGCCCAACAATGTTTTTATTTTCTGGAATTTACTGATAGTGGAAATAGAAGACACTGATTATTGTAACTGCAAGTTTCTTCTCTTCTGCTTGTAATTTTAATTGATTGATTGTATATTCTATTCTCGGCCAGTACTGGCCCCTGCTTAGTTTGACAGATTAGTCTTTTTTTTTCAATGAATGTAAACATTTGAAGTTTGTGGTTTGTTGCTCCAGCTAATGCCTATCCCTGGTCTTGCTTTTTTTTAAATCTAAAGACTTGCAAACTATTAATGCATAATAATCAAATATATGATTTGCGCAGACTTCCTTTAGTTATTCATCTAAGCCCAATTAAAGGTTATCATTAGGAGAGATTTGAATACTTTGGCATCCACTTTGATCTTTAACAATCAAATTTCAGCCTCCCCAGCAAGAATTAGGCCATCCCGGAGTCCCATATTTCAGCTAGGTGAATTGAACATATGCCCAGTTTGCTTATGTATTCTTGAATCTAGTTTTCTGAGTAATCTCTGATGAAACAATCTGCATTCCTGTGTTCTATCATCTAATAAACTCGACATTAATAACCATTTAAGACCGTGCTGAGATTATAAAAACACAATCTACTACCCCCTACATTCTCTTCAGAAAGAGGGGACGTAAGCCCCCGTTTTTCATCTCGTTAGAGTAAACAACCATGCGGGATATGTTGGGAATAAATCCACAAGAAAAAATAAGCACCCAAGATATTAAGCACAAGAAGAAAAACAACAATCACACACAAAGAACACAAAAGAAATTACGTGGTTTGGCTCAAATTGCCAACATCCACGGGAGTAATAGTCTTCTTCACTATAAGAGAAAATGAGTATAATTGATACAAGAAGTTCTAGTTATGATATACCCTAAACCCAAGTCCCTTGAACCCAAGTACACCCCACTCAACTCACTCTCTCAATTTCCATTGGAAGACTAATCCTATTCACTCAACTCTTTTTTACCAGTGTTTTAAAAACTGGACCGTTCATCGAACCGGAAAATTTACCGGGTTAAGGGTCAACCGGTTGAACCGCCGGGTTGAACCGTAACGTCATAAATATATTATTTATTTATTTATTTATTAGAATAAAAGTTATAAATGATTCAAAATATAATTTTTTTTAAATGTTTGTACAATCAATTCATATATTTGAATTTATGTGCAGTCATTACAAATATTGAGACTATTTTAGTCATTTTAGCATCTTAAAAAAAAATTAAAAAATTATTTTTTTAAAAAAAAAAACCAGGTTGACCGGTTTTTTGATCGGTTTGACCGGTTGAACCGCCGGGTTGAACAGGTTATTTGAAAAACGGGTTTTTGTGGATTGAACCAGCCGGAGAGGAGACCGGTTTCCGGTCCAATCGGTTGAACCTGGCTGGTCCGGTCCGGGTTTAATAACACTACTTTTTACAAAGACTAACACATATATACAAGCCTTAAAGAGGCTTTTGACCAAATACCTTTATCAATACAACTATCGCACTGATTCACGAGGCATTGGAATTGGACACACTTTGGTTGTCACCCAAAGGTATAATGCATTCAAGCCAACCAAAGCAAATCAATTCATAATTTATATCATCCACTTTGAGTGGATTCGCAACAGGATGTCATAAGTATTTTCTCTTTCCTTTTTTGGCCAATAAAATATTCAGATAAGTCAACTAATCCTCAAATACAGGCAAACTTACTGTCCACTCTGATGAATAAAATATTTTCTCTTTCCTCAAATACACAAAAAACAACTATTCTATCCTATGGAGTTGAATATCATATGTTGATTGAGATTCTAATAAAAAAATAAAAAAATTAGTACCTTATCATATCCCATTTCTTACTAAAGAGAAAGAAAAGGAGAATAGGAAACCAAAGAATAGTGGATATATATGTTCTCTCGCAACAACATTAAAAACATTTGCAGAAAGTAGCATGTGCCCAAAGATAAGACAGGTTCTGATTAGAATATGCAACTGCAAGTCAAGCGAGTGGTTGTTAAGTTGTAGCATGCTCTGTGCTTGGAAATTGCTTAAATGTCATATCAACTATGCCAGAATTCTGCTTCAATTGTCTCTCGTTGTTAGGCTTACGTCTACTTACTCTGTTGCTGAGATTGTTTCTATGTGTGACTAGTTCGTCTTTGATGAATTATTATAATATGATGCCTTGAAAGTGAGGTTTACTTTCTCATTAGAGAGTCCCTTGTTTTAAGCAACGAAGAATGTAATCAGAACCTAAGTCTGGCTCCACAGCTTTGCTACGTTGGCATCTATGATCTAAATGAGTAGGTGAGTATCAACAAATGGCCCATATTTTAAATTGCTTGGATGGGTTCTGTTAGATAATCCAGCTCTATATATATATATATAGTAGAATGTTAGAAGAGAAAGGAAATAAAGTAATTAATTAACATGTCATCCACTCGAAGACGTGACGATAGCAAAAAAAAAAAAAAATACAAACATATGCGTACATATATATATTAAAAAGCCTAATCAGTTAGTTCTTTCTTTAAAAAAATACATATATGTGTATATATTTTATTAAAAAAAAGAAGACTTGAGAGTATATATATTATCATTGCTATTTGAAAAATATATCTTACAAATATAGTCAAAAACTGGGGGGGGGGGAATTGGCTGCTTGAAAACTCTCTCGAAAAGTCTGAAACTTCAAACCATAATTATTGTGGCAGAGAGAGAGAGAGCTATGAATTTGCAAAAGAAAATGCGAAACCATGGAAAATTTGAAGAGAAAATGAATTAACTTAAATGACCAGTATTTCCTCTGTTGAATGGGGTAAGAGTAACACTACTTAATCCAAGCTCCATTACACACAAGTGACTTCATCTAAGAAAGTCTAATGTACAGTATGAGTCTCTGCTCTGCTAATTTACACCCCATTGCCTATTTACCTCTACTGCATGATGGGAGAATACAAGCTTGTTCCAAGAGTTCTATACAATGAAGTATCAGAGTGGACTGCACGTGATCTCAATGACTTCTTCCGACGCCTTCGCTTCCGACCATTTTGGTTCTGGTTGTGGCTATTTTCTTTTTTTCCCACCTCTTTTCCTTCACTTTCCTTCACTTTCTTTTCCATATTCCTTTCCTTTTCATCTTCAGTTGGGACTTTTTCTTCACTTTCCTTAACTTTCTTTTCCACAGTCCTTTCCTTTTCACCTTCGGTTGGGACAACGTACACAAAGTGCCCAACCGGGATATCGTCCAAGTTCATGAGAGGCTCTAAGGTCTTGACCACAAGGCTCATTGTTGGTCTGCACTTGGGGTTTTGGCTCAAGCATTGATAAGCCAATGTGGCTGCTGCTTTAGCCCCTTTGGTTGAGTACTGACCTTCAAGTCTTGGGTCTATTATTTGGTTTAGCTTTTGAGGATCTTTCAACAGAGGTCTTGCCCACTTTACCAGGTCTTGCTCTCTATTTGGACGGCTCTTGTCCATTGATCTTCTACCTGTTAGAAGCTCTAACAGCACTACTCCAAAGCCATAAACATCGCTCATCGTCGTCAAATGCCCTGAAAATAACGACACAAATATCTATGAATTGTACCAATTTAGATTTTTTATTATTTTTTTATTTTTTGAAAAGTACTTACTTTAAATGGTATTGATTAGTGAAAATATTTGATTTGAAAACGATCATATTACCTGTCATGATGTACTCGGGAGCTGCATAACCATGTGTGCCCATGACACGAGTTGAAATATGCGTCTCATCTCCTTCTGGACCGTCAGTTGCTAATCCAAAATCCGAGAGCTTAGCCGTGTAATCCTGGAAATAAAAAGTTCATAAACTATAAACTCATTGAATGCTAAATTATGCAGTAAATACATAATTGAAAACAGAGGATACGTATGAGGGCTAGAAAAACAAGAGATTACAGAGTCTAATAGGATGTTTGAAGCTTTGAAATCACGATATATGACGGGTTTCTCTTCTTCATGGAGAAAAGCAAGGCCTTTTGCAGCTCCAACAACAATCTTCATTCTGGTTAACCATGGCAAGACAGCACGATATCCTGCATTAATAATAATATGTATGAGAGACTAAATTTGATTACAGGAATTAACTTACTAAAATATCACAATATATACTTTTAAATAGTTTACTCTCTAAGTTGCCTAGTGGCATGTATTCATAGACAAGAAGCCTATGCTCGTCCTCGCAGCAGTACCCAATCAACTTCACCAAATTGGGATGTCTCAATTGCCCAAGGAAGATAACTTCAGCCTGCAAAATCCACACACACACACACAAAAAAAAAAAATGTATGATTTGATTCTTAGTACTCTGTTTTAAGAATGACTAGATAAGAATTCAAGGGTAATATCTACAAATGCTTACCAGCCACTCTCTATGGCCTTGGGTGCCATCCAAATCCAAAACCTTAACAGCTACAGGTTGAGCCACCAACCCAGGCCTAAGCTTATCATCAACAAACCCTTTATGTACCTGCCCAAACCCGCCTTCGCCAAGATAATTAATCGACGAGAAATTCTGGGTGATGATTTCAAGCTCTGTAAGCGTAAAGATATGAAGATTGGAGCCAAGGAGAGAGGTGGAGAGATCGCTGAGTGGTGAGCTGGGATTACTTAAATCTGAGAGTGAAAACCTTAGAGAAGAAACTTGCTTTGTAACTCTGTTTTTGGGCTCTGTGGGCGGTGGGATTTTGGTCTTGAAACAGCTTGGAAGGATTGATATGAATGTGACCTTGACAGCCATAATGTTTGTTTGAAGGGATGTTGTAGCTCTACTTGGCTTATCAGCATATATAGTCTTTTGGGAAATTAAGGTTGGATCAATTTTAAGTAAGGCATGGGAGGGAAGATATGGTGGTTGGTAGACAGGTGTTTTGGGCTTAGAAGACTTAGAAAATTTTATTAAGTCTTTAAGACTTAATAATTAATATAACCATTAGCCAATAACCTTCTTTTCCTTATTTGCCAACGTGGAATGCAAGTTCATGCACTATAAGGAAGAAAATATGTATGACGAATGAGAAAAAATGATAAATACTTATAAGACTGTGTGAAAGAAAATTTATTTGTGACGCAAAACACAACTATGGATCGTACTTCTAATCAAACAAAAAAATGCAAAACACAGCTATTGATCGTACATCTAATCAAACAAAATAATTGCATGCATATGACGAATGATAAATCATAAATAAATTTTCATTTATAATATCCCAAAAATAATTATTTTTCTTTTTATGTAAGTCATTGGTGTCTCAATTGGATAAAAACTCTCCTCTCTAAGACTGTAACTCTCTAATCCTCGGAGTTTATATTGGGTTTTTATTTTTCCTATATATTTATTGATTATAAAAGGTGAAATGGCCATGGCCCCCACCCACCTTGACTTTAAACAACTTTTGGGATGCTTTATTCTAAAAAGGAGGTCAATTGGTTTGTTTTATTTGAAAATTTGTTAAAATTGCATTTTCATTTTTTTATGAAATTTCATGCAGCGGTCTTGTGGGGATTCCAAATGGCAAAATACCCATGGCTTATTAAATTATATTTTTTGACTAAATTGACAAGAAAAAGGGTCCATGCCATTTTTTTTCATCAAAATTTATCAAGGACATTTTACGGAAATGGATCAGCATGTTTAAAAAATTACCTAAACGGGTCTGAATTTTGACTATTTATTTTTTGTGGATTTGAGATGACGAAAATACCCTTAATAGTCAAGTATATTTAATGTAAAGCCATTCTAACGGTTCAATAAATTTTAAATTTTTCTCCAAAACACATAATCTTCAATAATACATGTAATCTTCAATCCCCGATTTGATATATAATCTCAAGGCGTATAAAGAATGCACAATCCCCACTAGAGACATTGCATCAATTACACATCACATCAACTATTTTTAAAATCTAAAAAATATTTTCATGGATTATATATTAATTTTTATTTTTAACAAAATAATATTGATGGAACATTAAAGTCAATGATTTGACTTAAAAAAGTAATGATGTGATTTAATGGGGATTGGGGATTATTAGCAACTTTGGAGATTTTATATAAATTTGGGGATTAGGGATTATTTGTTAAAGTGGTAATTGGGGATTATATGCATTGTTGGGGATTACGTGTTATAGTGAGGATTATATACAAAATTTGAAGAAAAAAAAAATGACCGTTAGAAGGGTATTTTTGTCCAAAAAAAAATATCCATAGGTCGATTAATGTAAATATCAGAAATCTGGACCCATTAACGTAATTTTCTAAACACTGATGTCCATTTCCATAAAATCTCCATATTTCAATATTGTCCAAGCACTTGCTTTTGAATTAGGATTTATTCGAAATAAAGATGCGTGCTCTTGAAGATTTCGTCCAAGGGGCTACCTAGCTAATTAAAGCTTCCCCAAAAAATTATCCACACAATGTTCATCAGTTGAAAGCCCCAAAATAAAAATAGCACAAAATCAACACTAATGGTAGTGCTCCAACCCTCAAACCAAACTGGTAGAGACTGGTGGTCTCATTCTAAAATCATCTGGGTGGATGAGTAAAGTAAAAATCTAGGAACTGGCTCCACTATTTGGGCGAAACTTCTATTCATGTATACTAACTCATGATCAATTTCATAAAATATTTGTTCAAACTCGCTTTGAAGATAAATGAATCAAACTCAAACCTTATTTTTTACCTTGTTAATTCGTTGAGCCAAATTTGAGTAACATATTACTCAGCTTAAAAAGCACAATAATAATTTAAATAATTAAAAGTTAAAAACTCGTTTGAACTCAATCGTAAAATAAACGAGTCAAGTTCAGATCTTATTTTTGAGCTCGTTAATTTATCAAATCAAATTTAAGTAGCCTACCATTTATTTCAGCCTAACTCATTTGCTACTCTAATTAATGGGAAGCATGGGAGTACACCTATTATTTTGCTAAATTAACGAGTATATAAAATCTTTAAAACTCATCATTATTTTGGAGAAAGAGAAGGAGAAAAAGGAACGGGAAACAAGTGGGATAGTCTTAGGAAGGGAAATAGCGGCTATGGCGTCAACACATTTTGCACGAAAATTCAAATTATCTTGCTTGACGGGTGGGTAGTAGTCGAAAATTGAATGGAGGACTCTGTTTTTCTCCATTCTCCTTTTAATTTCTCTATTCTGATCAAAGTCTTTCTTAATTTGGATTCATATTTTGCTGATGACTTCATGCTGACAACCATTTATTTGCTCACCTTCGCATTATAAATTAATTAATTAAAATATAAGAGATCATTTTCACATTTTTGAACTTGAAAACTGGTGTGTTGATCCATCCGGCATACTACTATTAGGCCAGAGGATCATTGAATTATCCGAGTTGGCCAAATCAATCTTATTGACTTGTTTGAAAAAAAATTATTCGGTATGCTGGTTATATATAACCTTCTAGACACATTGTAATAGCATGTGAATGACTCGTGATGGGTGCTATGTGTCTAGAAGATTATATATAATAAGCACAATGAATAATTTCTACTGATAGAGATTCAGTTCATTGAATTTGCAACATGACACCATATATCGTCTTGTAATTGGCTTAATAAGTTCTTCCCTTTATAATAGACGCGAAATGATCTTATCAGCTAATGCTAACTTAGATCTAAGTTAATTAAGACTTATGGCCGTTGGATCATCTCATTAATGAAGAATTTTTTTAAGCGATAAGATGATCCAATGACCATAACTTCTTAACTAACTTATATCTAAGTTAATTAAGACTTATGGCCGTTGGATCATCTCATGAATGAAGAATTTTTTAAGTGATAAGATGATCCAATGACCATAACTTCTTAACTGACTTAGATCTAAATCAGCATTAACTCATTAAATCATTACTCTATAATAGACACTATTAGATTTATGTCTTCCCATCCTAAGACGTCATCAACAGTATGATAATGACAAGTTGTTTGTTTTATGGAATTCGTGAATGATCTATCATCAACAGTATGATAATTTTCCATGGCACCATATACCGTCTTGTGATTGGCTTAATAAGTTCTTTCCTTTATAATAGACGTGAAATGATCTAATCAGCTAATGCTGATTTAGATCTAAATCAGTTAAGACTTATAGCCGTTGGGTCATTTCATGAATGAAAGTTTTTTTAAGTGACAAGACGATCCAATGGCCATAAGTTCTTAGCTGACTTAGATCTAAATCAGTATTAACAAACTAGATCATTACTCTATAATAGGCACTATAAGAGATTTATGTTTTCCCATCTTAAGACGGCATCAACAGTATGATAATGACAAAGTTATTTGTTTTATGGAATTCGTCCATGATCTATCATTTTAGTCCTACCATTATATTCAAACTTGTGTTTTCATTTTCTCTTAAGTGAATTTTTTCTACTTTATCCTATGAACTAGGCTACTTTCCTTGGAAAATTATATAGAATAATTTTTCCATGGATAATTTTCCATGGACAAATCTTCTGGCCAATCAAGACCCACAAAATATAAGTCAAACTTTTTTAACTGTTTACAATAAATAAATAAATAAATAAATAAATAAAAAAAAAAGAGCAATGACTGTACCAATTTCTAGAAATTATAGGATAAGTACGGGCTTCTGACGGAAAAAAAGTTATTCTTATTTGGGGAAAAAAAAGGTTTGGACCATCAAACACTTCTAATAGAGAAAATAAATTTTTTCACATGTATAATTGTTTCTAGATGAGAAACATATAAAAAGCACATCATTGAAGCTTCGAAATTCGAAGTACAAGATTTCAAAACTCCGAACTTTGAAGTACAAGATTAAAGGTACTGTAAAAATCAAGAAAAGGTGTACCTTACCCAAAATAAATTGCATAAGGTAATATTCATAGAATCAGTAACAAAATAAATTTGTAAAAACCGACCATTAGATTTAGGTACACTTTTTACTAATTTTATGCTCGTCAAATATTATGGTCAGTTTCTTAAAAAACCAATTTTAAAAACGAGAGGCATTTTGAAGACAAAAAGTCACAATCTTTCAATATCATATTTCTAAAAATTGACTACTTGGTCACTGTGATTTTTTACAAACACGAAATTTATGATAAGTGTATATATAATTCAACTATCAGTTTTTCAAATTTATTTTACAATTGATCCTATGCAAATAATCTTATATAACTTTACATAAGATGCACCTTATAATAGATTTCATATTGTAAAAACTTCTTTTATATACTCACACGTGTGGCTAAGCAATAGTTATTAGAATCGGACTGGACATCGATCCGACCAAGGCACCAGTTCACCTGTTCATCAGTCAAACCATTGGTTCAACAGTCAGACCGCTTACTTACAAAATATATATTATTTTAAATATATTGGATATTTTTACAAGTATATGAATGTAATAAGTTTATATTTTATAGATTACATTATAATAATAATAAGTAAAGCATATCTTAGTATTAAAGACTCTTATTTTCTTTATTTTAAAGAGGTTAGGACTTAGGAGTTCAAACCTTAAGGAATTCAACTTCCATAAAAAATATTTTGAATTATTAATTGAATGATTAGACCGGTCTGACCTGCCATTTCAAGGCAGATTACTCCAATAATTTTACTTTTTATTCGGTCCAATAATAAACTTAGATCGGAAATCCGATGGCCGACCGGCCGATCCGATTCTGATAACTAGGCCATATTTATTGTCAGAATATCACTCATTTGTATTCGTTTTTCTTATGTATAGACAAGAATAATAATTGCGGATTTTGTGGGTTAAGATAGCTATGATGATGACTTCGAAAATAATACATTTCCACGTGGGGCAACTTTTTGGACCATGGACTAGAAAGGCAACCACAACATATGTGACATTGACAAAACACATAATAATAATAAAATGAAAACAGCCATGAAATAATTTATATATGTCTACACATGCATGAAATATTATTTCAAATATATTAATTATTCGTCATCTAATTTGTCTAAAACTAGTACTGATCAATCATCTAGTGGTTAGTGGTTAATTCTCGCAACAATTAACCACCGACTTGCATTATGGACTGTGTGGAGGCCAGCCAGAACATTACCGTATTTACATTAAGCAAAGCGATTGACATATGACTTTTACCAAATACATGTACCACAAGCGCGTGCTTAATTTGCTTTAAATTCCCAATTTCAAGACTTTACACCATCAATATATATATAAGATTTAATCAAAATTATATGAAAAATCAACAAATTCATTAGTTTTTCTGGCGTAAAATTGATTTAATACGTACATGGGGGCCTTCATTTGAGGGGACAAGGATATGTACTTATATGAATTATATATTGACTTAAAAATATGTTAAATTATAGAAAATACCCTCATATAGGATAGATTTCATTAGAGTCTTTTTAGAGTTTAATTGCTTTAAAATCAGTCCCCAAATCAATTAAGTTGCGGAAATTTGAATAAATATGACAATCGATCCACTTTGAGTTGATTTCCTGTAATTTTTTTAGAAAAATGCGTTGTATTCCATCCTATTAGTGCAATAGTAAGATGCATGAACTTTTTATAATAACTTGAATTACACGATTTGATTTGAAATAGAGAATTTGAATAGAGCATATTTTTCTATTGACGAAGGAAAATTAAAATTATAACACGTTAATAATTTAGAGACCTTTTTAAAACACTTTTTAAAACATTTTTCTATTGCATCAAGAGTTCTCTGTCTTTACCCATTGCAAAGAAACAAAATGGGTACCAAAATGTCCAATAGTGCGGCTGGATGTTGTTGCTTTCAATTATATATGCCTAAGCTGTGAATCACCCCAACAGCTTCCCAGGAAACTCAAAAAGTTTCTTGATTTTTGTACATTAACTCTTGCCCCTTTTCATTTTTCAAAAGTAATAAAAAATTCATGACCCTTTTCACATGCTCGGACAAAAACCCCTTATTTTGCACAGTGAACTAGTCACCCCTTAGCTTGTCGGTAGGACTCTGGATCATCTGTTTGGGCTTGGATATATATGCTTGGGTGATGTGTCATGATGTGGATGCTTTATTTTTCACTTGAGTGATGTGCAGATAATTCAAATCATGACACATTATCCAAGCACCAAGCAAACTCAAGCATAGGATAATCATTCAGTCGGTAGAGGGCACAACACAGATACATGAAGTTATAGCAAATCTTTTTTTTTTTTTGGCTAGGCGATGTGGGAGAAAGTAGATTTTATTTTTCCACATTCTCCTCACGTGTAGGCTATACATGTATTAGGCCTTTCACCTATAAGTTTAAGCTTTTAAGATTGAATTGACAATTTAATAACTCAATCATGTTCCTTTTCACATACAGAGAGAGATTATTTTCCATTGTTTGATGTGATTCTTAATTTGGAGTAGGAAAGAAGAAAAGATTTGTCATGGTTTTTGATAGATATTTCCATGGCGTGGTGAACAATTTCAAAAGTAGTGACGAGGATTTGGAGCAGACATTGACAGAAATATACATTTGCATCCCTTATGGTCAAGGTTAAAGATGATGATGCATGCACCCAATCCAAACGGAAAGTGGATATCAGCCTTCCAATAAATTAGGTAAAACGAACCTTCGGTAAAGCCACAGCCAATGTCTAATTTGATATGGTAGCCACCTCTTTAAATGTTAATATTAGATCATGCTTGCGTCTACCACGCATTGACCAATGAAGGCATGTTTTTGGCAGGACACAGGATTTCGATATTGTCTGTCTCTATTCTTACACCAGTAATGACAATTACAACTCTAGATTAGAACATGCATTTGAATCACTTATGAGGGCAAATCATCCTTGGTAAAGTCTTTAAATAGTTGTATAGGGATCTTTCAAAGATCCATGATCGGATCTTGCATTTATCAGAATTGATGGTTTAAGAAATTGGGAGAGTTATCCACTGTGCAAGTCATAAACCCAAATGAGCTTCCTTAAGAACAATATATATATATATATATATATATATATATATATATATA
>JAESVK010000097.1:503366-520112 GCA_017140935.1 Hamamelis virginiana | reverse complement strand
TATATATATATATATATATATATATATATATATATATATGCATTAAGCTCGTGAAGTAGAGTAGTTGGTCTTAATACTAAAACTTCGAGAAGTGCAATTAAGGTCTCAGGTCGGACTAGTTAGTCGACTCTTCTCATAAGGTTAGTCATCAGTTCGATTTTTTGACGTTAACCGATGTAGAACGAACAGTGATTTTTATCGATGTTCGAGGATTAGTCAAGCCTAATGTTCATGTTTGGATGAAATTACTCAAAAATTTCATCCACAAATTAATTAGAATTTTAAAGACATCTGCTTTATGAATGTCTAAACTATAGAGGGACTGAACTTTTTCTTTGGATTATATGAAAATAAACATTTCCCAATTTCCTTTATGTAAAGCACTTTTCTATAATTCTATTTATGAACACACCTTCTACTACCTACTGTTGATCAACGTTTTTCTTATATAGTACTCTTAGGCAACTTTTATTGACTCTACTACCATGCAATATCATAACTCCATATCCCTTCTTTTTTTTAGATTACTAAATCTGTATCTTACACCCTTGTGGGGCTCTTAAAGTTCACTGCAATATATATTGGCATTTAAGAATTATATGACCTAAGTGTGTAAGGGGCTCGGCATAATCAACCCTATTTTATTCTTTTTCTTTTTCTTTGGTATTGCCGTCATGGGTATTCTGAGCCAACTTGCTCGCACCAAAATAAATCCCCTCTCTGGTCCGGTCAACTAGGATGTAACAACTTCGATTGGGTGAAGTGTTTATTAATTCATTTTCATTTCATCCTAAATTTCAGCATCATTTCGTCCGTACAAATTTAATATAAACAATTTTTTTGTGACCAATATTGAGTTCTCTGACATGCCTTGTCTAAGCCATCCAAAATATGGTTGATTAACTCGAAAGGGTTGTCCAAGTGATCTTTGAGGCGAGCTGTCAACTCGAACGTTCTGGTATCGAACCTTGACAACCTCTTGGAACTAAACCATGAGAATTAATTTTTCATAAATCTGTTAGTCCTAGCGTGGAAGGCCTGTCTTTTAGGTTAAATATTCAATAGCCTTACTTTCTATCAAAAATATAGAAATATGAAACTAAAAAATGAGCCACTTAATTGAGAAATAAAAACATAGGCAAAAAACAGAGAAGAAAATATTTCTTACAAATTTAGACACAGCCTAATAACATGAGTGAATTATTGACTACTAACAAACATTGTCCAAAAATTCGAACTTCGGACTGGATTTAAATAGAAAAATAATTAATTTAAATTACCACTATGTCCTCTAAAGAAAGGATTTATATATATATATATATATATATATATATATATATATATATATATAAATGGACCAACTTTTTTTTTTTTTTTTTGAAAACAAGCTATGGGGACATATCTCAATACAATTACCGATAATACATATTACCCATTATCGGTAATTGTTGATGAATTACCGATAATTACAAGGGAATTATCGGTAATACGCTGCTTCTGGTTTTCAGATTTCTGCATTTATCTTCAATTACCGATAATTGAGGTCAGGATTATTGGTAATTCAGTTCTTTGATGCTTTTTTGTGTTTTGCTGATACATCCCACTTCCAACACCTTCTTCCCACGTAACCTTGATGACCTTCATATATGTTACTATTGGTGGAGGATATATGAACACCATTTTGAGATAATTTGAAGGCAAAGTGGAGTGTTTTTAATTTAGATCCATCATACATGAGCTATATATATACAATCGTAATTGATACTAGGGATCAGTGTGTGGTTAATCCGAGAAAGGTGCAGGAACACTATCCATGTTCCATCCAAGTGGGTATATGTATGTATGTATAGTCACACAAAAAGCTGAAAAAACGAAGCTTTCAGCGTCCCAGTGAGTGAAAAGGTGAGAACAATTAGTGGACATGCATGTTCCTTAACGCCAATATTCTCTGCTACAAACACAATTAGACAAAGACCCCCACCCCCACAATCCAATTCCAAACGCCCCCTTCACACTCTGATGTCATCACTCATGACTTAACGGATCCCCCCCTTCACACTCTGAGTCTACATTAGTCGACTCTTCTTATAAGGTTAGTCATCAGTTCAATTTTTCAGATGTTAACCGATGTGGAGCGAACCAGTAATTTTTATCGGTGTTCGAGGATTAGTCGAGCCTAATGTTCATGTTTGGATGAAATTGCTCAAAAATTTCATCCACCTGAACTTTTTCTTTGAATGTCTAAACTACAGGGGGACCGAACTTTTTCTTTGAATTATATGAAAATAAACATTTCCCAATTGCCTTTATATAAATCACTTTTCTATCTATGTAACACACCTTTTACTACTTACTGTTGATCGACGTTCTTCTTATTGACTCTTCTACCAAGCAATATCATAACTCCATATCCCTTTTTTTCGTTGGATTACTAAATCTATATCTTACACCCTTGTGGGGCTCTTAAAGTTCACTGCAATATTGGCATTTATGAATTATATGACCCAAGTGTGCAAGGGGCTCGACATAATCAACCATTTTTTACTTTTTTCTTTTTCTTTGGTATTGCGGTCATGGGTATTCTGAGCCAACTTGTGCGCATCAGACTAAATCCCCTCTCCGGCCCGATCAACTAGGATGTAACAACTTTGATTGGGTGAAAGTGTTCATTAATTCAATTTCATTTCATCCTAAATTTCAGCACCATTTCGTCCGTACAAATTTAATATAAACAATTTTTTTGTGACCAATATTGAGTTCTCTGACATGCCTTGTCTAAGCCATCCAAAGTATGGTTGATTAACTCGAAAGGGTTGTCCAAGTGATCTTTGAGGCGAGCTGTCAACTCGAACGTCCTGGGATCGAACATTAATGACAACCACTTGGAGCTAAACCACGAGAATCATTTTCTCGTAAATCTGTTAGTCCCGGCATGGAAGGCCTGTCTTTTGGGTCAAATATTCAATAACCTTACTTTCTATCAAAAATTTATAAAAATATAAAACTAAAAAATGAGCCACTTAATTGAGAAATAAAAACATAGGCAAAAAACGCAGATGAAAATATTTCTTACAAATATAGACACAGCCTAATAACATGAGTGAATTATTGACTGCTAACAAACATTGTCCAAAAATTCGAACTTCAGACTGGATTTAAATAGAAAAAAAAAATTTAAATTACCACTATGTCCTCTAAAGAATGTTGTAAGTACAAGGGTGTTAATATCCTATATCGCCCAAATATAGGACGTACTTGACATATTTTTTCGTATATTAATTTGTTTAGAATCTCTACCTATATGCTTAAGATTTTAGGTTTGAAACTCAACAGAGGGTCCGATAATTCAACTAATAACATGAGTGAATTATTGACTGCTAACAAACATCGTCCAAAAATCCGAACTTTGGACTGGATTTAAAAAGAAAATAATTAATTTAAATGACCACTATGTCCTCTAAAGAATGTTGTAAGCACAAGGATGTTAATATCCTATATCGCCCAAATTTAGGAGACGTACTTGACATATTTTTTGTAGATTTGTTTAGAATCTCTACCTATATGCTTAAGTTTTTAGGTTTGAAACTCAACAGAGGGTCCAATAATTATCTTAAAAATGTCCTAAGTATCGGGTTTAATCCCCTCCATTGTCCCAAAAATAAAAAAATTTCCTAAGAACATCTAATGTACACTCTTAATCTCATTTCTCCTAATTGCCTCCTGTGCTTGGAAGAGTACTGCAAGCTTCTTCCAAGTGTTGTATACAATGCACTGCAGCATCAGAGCTCTTCAGATGCCTATGCCTGTGACAATTTTGGTCCCAATTAATTATGGTCATTTTTCTCTTTCTTTACCACCACTTTTCTTTTGCACAACCCTTTCCTTTTCGCCTTGGGCCGGAACAATGTACACGAAAGGTCCAACCGGGATGTCATCCTGAAGGTCCATGATAGACTCTAAGGCCTTGACCACATTACTCAATGTAGGTCTGCACTTGGGGTTGCGGCTTAAGCATTGATAAGCCAAGGTTGCTGCCTTCTTAGCCCCTTCGGCCGAGTACTGACCTTCAAGTCTTGGGTCCATTATTTGGTCAAGCTTGAGGCGATCCTTCAACATGGGCCTTACCCATTGTACCAGGTTCTGCTCTCTACTGGGACGGCCCTTGTCAATGGACCGCTTGCCTATCAATAGTTCTAATAGAACAACTCCAAAGCTATATATATCGCTCATAGTAGACAAATGACCTGAAAAAATAAAAAAAAAAGTATTAATAGCTTTGCAATGTTTTAAGAAGAACATTTTTTGAAGTACTGTTTGTATTAGCTTTTTCTAAAATCAATTTTAAATATCAAAATCACTTTTGATTTGAATATATGGTAGTAAGCTCGATGTTTGGTAAAATTTAAATGGTAAATGTGATTGTAGCGAAAGCTAGGAGGCCCGAATTATTACCACAATCACTTCTGATATGAAAATTCTAATATGTGAAAAGATGGTTTAAATATTACTCCAAACAAATACGTGAAGAGATAGAAAAAGCTCAAATGGATCCTAAGCAATATTGATTAGTGAATATTCGCTTGAAATCGATCGATCATATCACCTGTTGTGATGTATTCAGGATCCTAAACATTACTTCAAACAAATATGTGAAGAGATAGTTCTTCTAAAGTGATTTTAGAAAAAGCTCAGATGGATCCTAAGCAATATTAATTGATCAGTGAATGTTCACTTCGAATCCATCGATCATATCACCTGTTGTGATGTATTCAGGAGCTGCATAGCCTTCCGTGCCCATGATAGGAGTAGTAAAGTTTGTGTCATCTCCTTCTGGACATTCCATTGCTAGCCCAAAATCTGAGAGTTTAGCATTGTAATCCTGGAAAGGAAAAGTAATTAAAACTTCACCTCAGTTTTTCTCCTTCAACTTTCTTCTAATTTATTAAGCTCAATGAATACTAATTTATGCAGAAAATACATAATTAATTGAGCACAAAGGATATGAACAAAGGCTAAGAAAAGAAGAGAATATATACCGAGTCTAACAAGATATTTGAAGCTTTTAAATCACGATATATGACTGGTTTCTCTTGTTCATGGAGGAAAGCGAGGCCTTTTGCAGCTCCAACTGCAATCTTCATTCTTGTCAACCATGGCAAGGCAGCACTATATCCTGCATTAATTTAGAATACATATGAGACTAAATTTGATCATAGGAAATTAGGAATAATTATCTTTCTGTAAGATCAAAATTTAGCATAACATTAAGGCTATATAACCTAAAAAATTATCGTGAGAAAGTAATCACAAATAAATCCTAACCCTTCATTCATTATCAAGGAGAGAATATACTAAAAAAGAGAAGGATTCCATCATCTTTCACATCATTTGGGATATGTATACTTTTGGAGCAATTTTATTTGGGACATATAGCATTTCCATTCAGCAAAATTGAAAAGAGAAAGGCTTATGTACTTTTAAAGAGTTGGGTGTCTAAGTTTCCCCGCGACATGTATTCATAGACAAGAAGCCTGTGCTCATCCTCGCAGCAATACCCGATCAACTTCACAAGATTGGAATGCCTCAATTGCCCGAGGAAGATAACTTCAGCCTATAATTAAAATCAAAGTGATTAAATTTTCAATGTAAGGTGAAATTAATGATTGATTATAAGTAACATATATCAAATTAATGGCTACAATAATAATATATGCTCACCAGCCACTCTCTGTGGCCTTGGGTGCCATCCAAATCCAAAACCTTAACAGCAACAGGTTGAGCCTCTAATCCAGGCCTAAACTTGTGATGAATGAAACCTTTATGCACCTGACCAAACCCACCTTCACCAAGATAATTACTCAACGAGTAGTTTTGTGTAATCAATTTCAACTCCGCGAGTGTAAAGAAGTGAAGATTGGATCCAATAAGAGAAGTCGAAAGATCAGTGACTACTGAACGTGGTGAATTGGGGTTACTTAAATCTGAAAGTGATAATCTCTGAGGAGAATTATTTTGGTTTAAAATTTCAATTTTGGACTCAAAGGTTGGGTTCTGCTTCTGCTTGGTCTTGAAACAGCCAGGAAGAATGGATATGAATGTGATCTTCTTGATAACCATTTAGGTTTAATTAAGCTTAGAAGAAGACAAATATTCAGTTGATATATCTTGTAGCTAGTTTTGGAAGAATGATATCGTCTCCCTCTCCGCATGTGTCTGCATATGTATATATATTATATAAGGTTAGTCCCAGGTCTCTGTATTGGTTGGAGGGACCTGAGGGAGTACTCAGCAGTACGTGCCCCCTGAGATGAGGTTGGGCCGCGCATTGAACTAAAAAAGTTACAGCGCGCAGAAATACTTTTGGACTGATTTATCATGCATAAAAACCGGGTGAATTGAATGCCCTTTTTTGTGTTAATTTTGTGCATGAATATGGTAAAAGTTTATTAGCATTTGCCATGCAAGTTCATTATTGTGGTGATGTGGGTTCATAAGTGGAAAGCACCTTTTAAAAGCAAAAAAAAATTATAATAATAATAATCAAAATCCATGTATTAAAAATCAGGATTCAACTCAATAACTTAAATTATTAAGTAGATGGTGTTTAAAAGAAGACAAATATCCTGTCGATATACGAACATGGAAATCTTGTAGCTAGTTTTGGAAGAATGATATCGTCTCTCTCTCTCTCCCTCTCCAAATGTGTCTGTATATGTATATATATTATACTCCCTCCGTCCCGCAAAGATAGGCCTCTTTCTCAATGCGCGCATATTAAGAAAACTCATTATGAATGGATTTGTCATCCTTTTACCTTGACTATTTCCAAAACTACCTTTCTTGGACTTTGGAATTGGGTAAAGTTAAAGAAGAATAAGGGTATTATAGTAAAGTTAAAAAAAAAGAATAAAGGGTAGTATGGGAAAGTTGAAAAAAATATACTTTGACTTTTCAAAGTGGCCTATTATTTTGGGACAGCCAAAAAAGGAAAGATGACCTATCTTTGTGGGACGGGCTTTGCTGGTGAGCAAGGCTTTGCTCGCTAGGTAGTGAGCCACCAATGGATGTGTGACACCTAAGATCACAAACCAATCTAATGGTTAATATTCTTGTCTTGTTTGGGATGATAAATGACAAATTTTTTGGACAATAATCATATGCTTTGCACCTATTTTAAGTCTAGTATTTACTATTTCTTGTATTACTAAAATTGGCCCAAATCTTTATAAAATTTATTTATGGTCCTCTATTTGAGTCAATAAACCTTTTAATATCAAAATTTCGTCCTTGATTAATTAAAATTCTTTGAAAGAAACTGCTCCTTTTGGGAAATCGTCTATTTTGATGGCAGGAAAGTCCAATAATAGTCTTTTTGCTATTTTTTGATTGAATGTTTGTATTGGGACAAAAATAAGAATATCTCTTATTTGGTCTAATTCATCTTTAGCGTATTCTAGTATACTAGGCTACTAGCTTTGTTTTTGGTTAAATCTCTTTTAACCTCGTCGTATACCAAACTTGCAAGGATCTAGTCAAACCTGTAATTCTTAAATTTTAAGTCTAAAAATTATTAAATATCTTTATTTAATTTTTTTCAAAGCTGGGGCCCTAAAACAGAATTTTATAAAATCTTTGGACTAAATACAAAAGATTGTCTTTTTCTTGCTATTGGTTGGAGTATAAGCTTAGTCTTGATCTTGCTACACTATTGCTCACTAGGTGGTGAGCAATTCATCTGCTGGCTAGCGAATTCAAGTTCGGTTGTTGGGGGACCTGAGGGAGTACTGAGCAGTGCTCGGGCCCCCTGAGATGAGGTTGGGCGGTGCATTGAGTCAAAAAAAGTTACAGCGCGCAGAATTACTTTTGGACTGCTTTATCATGCATAAAAACCAGGTGAATACCGTTTTTTGTGTTAATTTTGAGCATAGTAAAAGTTTATTAGCATTTGCTATGTAATTTCATTTATGTGGTGATGTGGGAGCTGCGGAAATTAATGGGTGGGTTCATGCGTGGAAAGCACCTTTTAAAAGGGGGAAAAAATATATAATAATAATAATCAAAACACGTGTTAAAAATCGAGATTCAACTCAATAACTTAAATTATCAAGTAGAGAGTCTTTAAAACTTATTAACCAAGCTTGGGTAGTGTCAGAAACCGGTATGGAACAAATATTTCAACACCATGGTTTAGATTATCCCATTTCATGCCACGCGCGTCTGTAAAATTGGACCCATCATCATCAATAAATACAAAAAACCTACTAAATGAAGTGTCTCACTGAATGCATAATATCCTCTTAAAATTAGCTTGATTGAATAATTTTAGTTATTTAGGTTTAAGCAAAAATGCCAATGTGATTCATGTGAATAATGTAATCTTTGCATTATCACTTTAAAATAACGTTAAACTGATCATATATATGGCATATAATTGTTTATATTTTGATGGCATATATCCATGGACGTAGCTAGCATGGGGCAAGGGTGGGCAATTGCCCACCCTGACATTCTGAAAAAAAAATCAAAAATCAAAAATCAAAAATCAAAAATCAAAAATCAAAAATCAAAAATCAGGTAGTCTCTTCTAGAGCAACTTGTTGAGCATATTTTCAGAAACCGACCGTTGGATTTGATGCTCCTTTTATGTATATCATGCCTGCCAAAAATCACCGTGATCCAACGGTTGGTTCCTTAAAAAATTGACTGTGAAAAAAGGGTAACATTTTAAAGAACAAAAAAGTCGCAATTTTTCAAAGTTACATTTTCAGAAACCAACCGTTGGATCACTGTGATTTTTGGCAAGCATGATATATATAAAATGAGCATCAAATCCAACGGTCAGTTTTGGAAAATATACTTAACAAGTGGCTCTAGAAGAGGTCACCTAAAGTATCCTCCATCAGGTGCACCTTATATTAGTAGCTTTGTTTAATAGATACTTTTCATGTTACTTTTAAAAGATGAAACCTTAAATTTCATTCTTTTAGAATTTCGCCCACCCTAGCTGTAAATCCTGGCTACGTCCCTGCATATATCCTTCTTACTTTCAAGTGAGAGATTTTAGGTTTGAGCACATTGAGGCACATCCATACTCATATGTTAATAGTATGAGGGTTTGGACTTTTGGGGACAAGGGTAGATTTCTTTCAATTGGCAAAAAAAAAAAAAAAAAAAAAAGGTTTCGCACTTCAGCTCACACCTATAACATTACGGACCTATAATTTTTTGTTTTCCAAACACCTAAATTTTTGCCGTAGGATGTTGGCAATATGACGTAATTTTTTGTAAAATTTAATCATTTTTCTATACTGGAATTAAGTATAGAAAGGAGTTGAATTAATGAACACCTTCACCCCATCAAAGTTGTTACATGCATCCTCTCATCAAATATTCAATAGCCTTACTTTCTATCCAAAATTTAGAAAAAATAAAAAATAAAAAATGGGCCACTTGAGAAATAACAAAACAAGCAAAAAACATGGATGAAAATACTTATTACAAATATAAACACAGCAAAAATAACATGGGTGAAAATTTATTGCTAACAAACACTGTCGGAAAATTCAAACTTCGGACTGGCCGAATTTAGAACCTTCATATATTTATTTGTAATTTGGAACCTTCACCTACAAGCTTAATTAAGCTTTTAGGTTTGAAACTTGACGAATATCAACTAAAAAATGTCCTAAGTATCGGGTTTTAACCCCTCCAATGTAAACAAAAAAAAAAATTCCTAAGAACGTCTAATGTACACTCTGAAAATCTCATTTCTCCTAATTTTTTATTATATCCCTCTATCTAATTTTGCCTCCGTGCTTGGAAGAGTACTCCAGTCTTGTTCCAAGTGCTGTATACAATGCACTGCAGCATCAGAGCAGACAGCACAAGATCTCAATGACCTCTTCTGACGCCTATGCCTATGCCTGTGACCATTTTGGTCATTTTTCTCTTTCGTTTCCACCTCTTTTCCTTCACTTTCTTTCATTTTCTTTTGCACGTCCCTTTCCTTTTCGCCTTGGGCTGGAACAATGTACACAAAAGGCCCAACTGGGATGTCATCCTGCAGGTCCATGATAGACTCTAGGGACTTGACCACATTACTCATTGTGGGTCTGCACTTGGGGTTGTGGCTCAAGCATTGACAAGCCAAGGTTGCTGCCTTCTTAGCCCCTTCGGCCGAGTACTGACCTTCAAGTCTTGGGTCCATTATTTGGTCGAGCTTGTGGCGATCCTTCAACATCGGCCTTGCCCATGGTACCAGGTTCTGCTCTCTACAGCGACGGCCCTTGTCAATGGACCGCCGGCCCGTTAGTAGCTCTAATAGAACTACTCCAAAGCTGTATACATCACTCGTCGTAGACAAATGACCTGAAAAAATGATAAAAAGTATTTAATACATCGATTGGAGGAGCTTTGAAATATTTCAAGAAAATTTTCACTTGAAATCCATCGATCATATCACCTGTTGCGATGTATTCAGGAGCTGCATAGCCTTCCGTGCCCATGATAGGAGTAGTAACGTTTGTGTCATCTCCTTTTGGACATTCCGTTGCTAGCCCAAAATCTGATAGCTTAGCATTGTAATCCTGGGAATAAAAGTAACTCTTCACCTCAGTTTTTATCCTTCAGTTTCATTTTAATTAAGCTCATTGAATACAAAATTATGCTGAGTACAAAGGGTAAGAAAAGAAGAGAATATATACCAAGTCTAACAAGATGTTTGAAGCTTTAAAATCTCGATATATGACTGCAGGTTTCTCTTCTTCATGGAGAAAAGCGAGGCCTTTTGCAGCCCCAACTGCAATCTTTATTCTTGTTAACCATGGCAAGGCAGCACTATATCCTGCATTAATTAGAATATTTATGAGACTAAATTTGATCATATCAAAATTTAGCATAACTGTAAAGCTATATATCCCAAAATATTTTCTCCAGAAAGTATCCCAAATAAATAATCCTAACCATTCTTATATTTATTATCAATGAGAGAATTTATTGTATAAAAAAGATAAGGATTGGATCATCTGCCACATCACTTGGGATATGTATACTTTTGGGACATATAGTATTTTCCTACAGCGCATAATTGAAAGCAAAAGAGAAAGACTTACGTACTTTTAAAGAGTTGGGTGTCTAAGTTGCCCCGTGACATGTATTCATAGACAAGAAGCCTATGCTTATCCTCGCAGCAATACCCGATCAACTTCACAAGATTGGAATGCCTCAATTGCCCAAGGAAGATAACTTCAGCCTATAATTAAAATCCAAGTGATTAAATTTTCAATGTAAGGTGAAATTAATGATTGATTATAAGTAACAAACATCAAATTAATGGCTACAATAATAATTCAAGGGTATTTCTTTAAAATATATATATATATATATATATATGCTCACCAGCCACTCTCTATGGCCTTGGGTGCCATCCAAATCCAAAACCTTAACAGCAACAGGTTGAGCCTCTAATCCAGACCTAAACTTGTCATGAATGAAACCTTTATGCACCTGACCAAACCCACCTTCGCCAAGATAATTACTCAACGAGAAGTTTTGTGTAATCAGTTTCAACTCCGCGAGTGTAAATAAGTGAAGATTGGATCCAATAAGAGAACTCGAAAGATCAGAGACTACTGAACGTGGTGAATTGGGGTTACTTAAATCCGAAAGTGATAATCTATGAGGAGAATTAATTTGGTTTGAAACTGCATTTTTGGACTCAGAGGATTGGTTCTGTTTGGTCTTGAAACAGCTGGGAAGAATGGATATCAATGTGATCTTCTTGAAAGCCATAGTGGGCTCTCTCTCTCTCTCTCTCTGTGCATGTGTCTGTATATATAGGGCGAGTCCTGGGTCTCTGTACGTATTGGTTGGAGAGTGCTAAGAAATGAGCTTGGGGCCTTGGGCCCGCGCCTAGACTTCAAAAAGTTACTTTTGGACTGCTTTTATTATCACAAAAACCAGGTCAAGGCTGTATTTTGTGTTAATTTTGAGCATATGCTAAAAATTAGAATTTTCCATGTAAGTTCATTCATGTAGTATGCGGGTCTACGGACATGTGTGGGTTCATACATGGAAAGCACCTTTCGAAGGTCGAAAACTAAAAAATATAAAATATATAAAAAATTCCATGATTTATATTGTCCCATTTCATGCGGCATCTGTAAAATTGGACACATCGTCATCAAAAAATACAACAAATCTATCAAACGTTGTCTCATTCAATGCTTTGTATCGCGTTAAAATTAGATTGTTTGAATAGCTTCAATCATTTAGTTTTAAGCAAAAATTATTTGAACATTTACAAGGCTTTTTTATAATGTTCCATTATTTTCTTTTTTCGTTTTACTGAAAGGAAGTTTCAATCAAAAAGTTAATATGATTCAACTGAAGGGTATTATCTTTTCATTATTACTTTAAAATACTGTTAACTTGATCATATGTATGGCATGTAATTATTTAACTTGATCATAGGTTAAGGATCGGTTTCTATATATCCATTGGCCCAAAAAAAAAAAAAAATACTATAAATTCACACTTTATATTATATCCATTTACACATTATACCCCCATATTATATATATATATATGTTGATTCCCTATCATTTTGATTTGTAATACTTTTCACTCTTCTTATGGTCAATAAATTTAGAGCCCGTTTGGATAAGTTTCTACTTTCTGTTTTTTATTATTTTTAAAAGTAAAAATGAAAGTTTTGAGTGTGAAAAATTTGATGGTTACTTTAAAAAGTTGAGGTAATAAGAAATTTTTGCTTCCTTAATTTTTAAAAGTAACTACAAAAATTTTGCGCTATAAATAATATAAAAAAATTCTATTTTTTTACTTTTAAAAGTAGAAAAACAGGAAGCAGAAGCTTAAAAATTCTATTTTTTTTTTATTTTTAAAAGTAGAAAAACAGGAAGTAGAAACTTATCCAAATACACCCTTAATGAATAGTATTTAACTATGTTAAACTGGTTGTTAATGTTGTCCGATATTCTTAGTGCATATTTTAAAAATTAATTGACGAGGTATAATTTACCCTTGAAAAAAGCTAAAACAAAGAGGAAAAGCAACTATAAAACAAGTCAAAAAGTTATATTTTACAATTGGCTCTTCAATCGAATGAATCGGTCTCCCTTCTTGCTGTATCCTCCAATGGGTCAAATGTTCAATAGAGTCACATATTCACACCAAAGTCCGCTTGGGAAGGACCACGACCCAAAAGTGCTAGAGGGTTTCCATTTAATTGACCAGGAACCAACAATATCAAATTCTTTAATATTGTCTTTTTTTATAATTTTTACACTACCATTTGATATAATAATTAATATAACATATCATATTACTTATCACATCAATCCATGAAAGTTATATAGATAAAGATTCTAGCTACTTTATGTAAGTTTGTTTGTTTTTTTCTTTAGTCAAAATACTAAAAATATTCAATTCATTCATCAAGAAAGAGTAAACATTACGAACGAGTGAATGCTTCAATCAATAGAATTAACCAAAGAGGAAGGGATTTCAACCACATAGTTACCACATTAAGTTAATATATATTAACATGGTAGTTGATATGATATATTATGTTAATTATTATATTTATTTAGACTTATATAATATTATTATAGTATCTACTATATCAAGTGATAAGTTGTTTTGCCGAAAAATCGCAACCTATCCTTACTTTTAGACTCCTTTACGAGCATCTTCAATTTTGACTCAAACCCAAATTCAAATTTAAATTTGGGTAAAAAAAGGCCAAAAAACCTTCTCGAATCCTGACTCAAACTCAAACTCAATTTGAGTTTTACTCAAACTTCAACTCAAACTAAGTTCTAACTCAAATTTTTGAGTAAGTGATTTGAGAAGTCCATTTAAAATGAGCTTTTTACTCAAATTCTGACTCAATTTAAGTGAGAGTTTGAGTTAATGATCGGAGATGGTCTAATATTAACAAATGAATATCGATACACTTTCATATTTTCTTCTCAATATATACTGAAAAAAAAAAAAAAAAAAAAAAAAATTGTGAAAATTTTTTTTTAAATATTGTGATGTGGTAAATTTGATCTGTCGGCAGGCCCATTAAAAATGAATGGTATGTACTTCCTTCATCATAACTTTAAGGAAGAGCAGAGGAAATACTCCTGCCGTTGGTGAGGAAGCCAGGGTAGCGTCAACGCATTTTGCAGGAAAATTCAAATTTTATTGGCTTCAAAGATTGAAAGAAAGGGTCTCTTCCCCTTTTTTCAAATTCTATAATCTAATGTATGTCTTTCTTTTTATGTAAAAATATGTATGACGACTTCCTGCTGACTCACCACCTTTATTTGCTAAGCTTGAGATTTTTAAAAAATCAAAATAATAATAATAAAAATAATAAAATAAATAGCATTTGAATAGTTGTGTCATATTCATGAGTAATGCATTGTTACCAAACATTTGAACTTGTCACCTGTGCTTATCTTTTTCTCTAAGGGAGACATTTTTCTACACTAGCACTGGACCATGGTACTCAGTACTCACCTTACAAATTAAATTTATTATTAAAATTAAAAAAAAAAAAAAAAAAAAAAACTCTACTTACCCATTTGCTTTGTTGCCACGTGTAAACGATTGAAACCGGAAAATCTTCATAAAATCATTTGTAGTTCTGTAGATAAAAAAGAAATTAACAAAAATAAAATGGGATTTAGTGGGTAAGTTGCGGAATTCGGAATTCTAAGTTGGTGTGAACCAAAGTTTCTTTGACTGAGGATCAACGATTGGACTCAATTGCCTAAATAATTTGTTTAATTTTCTAACAACCTAATCCAATGTTATTACCCACCTCACTATTCATGCTTCGACTTCAAATATCCTTAATTTTCAATATACTCCCTCTATCCTTGAAAGATAGGCCACTTTCAAAATACACGCATATTAAAAAAATACATCAATGTATTGGCTTGTTGCTTTTTTATTTTTATTTTTTCCCAAATTATCCTTCTCCTACAATTAAACAACACTAATGCGCGCATGTTAAGATAGGACTTGATAAATTAATAAGGGTAATAGGGGAAAGTTAAAAAAAAAAAAAATTTGGTTTGACTTTTTAGAATGGCCAATCAATTTAGAAGAGTCAAAAAAGGAAAAATGACACATTTTTCAAGTCCGGAGGAGTATTAATTGTTTATTTTGTTTTTTTTGGGTGGGAATGATCTGCCGGCCGCGGTTCAATTACGGACCAAGACTTAGGTTGAACCGTTGAATGCTGCACCCCTGGACCAAACCATCCAAGCCGCTGGTTCACATTGCGCAGGCCGGGACCACTGGAACGAAGCTTATCATCTTTTGGATCTCGCACTCAAGACGTGAATCACGTAACAGTCCAACTTCATTGATAGTCCTAAACCTAAACACCCTTATTTTCCGTCTCTCTCTTACTTTTTTGCTCACACAAGCGTAAACTACGGATATAAAAATAATAGTGGAACATTAAAAAATTTATCAAAAAATATAAATATTTAATAAATAGTTTCATTAATTTTAATTTTAATATGATTTAATAAAATATTTTTTAAATCTTGAGCAATGTCCGAGTGTAAAAATAATAGTGGAACATTAAGATACTGATTGAAAAATATAAATATTTAGCGAAAACTTTGATCAATTTTAATTTTAATACTATTGAACAAAATACTTTTTCTAATGTCGTCCAGTTTTATATAGAAACTAATGAAAAAATATTTTTTCCCTCAAAGTTAACTGTGAATTATTGTATTTTTTAAAATTAAATAACATTAATGGAACTCTTTTTTGCTATCATTTGAACCAAACACATAAAGGGTGAAAGGTCATACCCCATAGATAAACTTGCTGAAATGACCTATTTTAGTAATAGGCAAATAAATTTTAGTCTCCAGATATTCTATTTTCTCCACAAGAGAAAGCCCAAAGCTTAAGATCGGAACCTCCGCCACCAAGAGTTCCAGGAACTCGAGAGGCGAATACTCGACGGCCGTCAGAGATGCGACGTGCTGCGTCGAGAAATAAGTTGACGCCAAGATCAACATCGGCGTAGGTAGTTTTTATCCTTATGGAGCTTAGGAAGGAGGAGAGCTCCATAAAGTCTCAGGTGAAATGCGATATTGAACGCAATCTTCTCGATTTCATTGTCCAAGAATGAAATTTGAATTTGAAATGACTGTTAGAAGAGAGATAATAATTGGATAAAGAGAACGTGGGGAACATACATTGTTTAAAGAGTATTATAAAGAAAATTATAAATTTATTTCCGCTAAAATTTGAGCTCAAATTACTCTCTAAGAATTAGCAAAAAAATATTTTTTGAATGCCGCCCATTCAGTAGTATGGGTATCAACTAACAAGGTTTGATTCCAAAATCTTCACTCCATGGGTTAAACTATTTACTTAAATTCCTTATTGTTTATGGAAGTAGAGGTTTTAAACTCGATTCTTTTAATATGACTAGCTACTAACACGATGTTTCAAGGGATTAATGGCCTTGTCCATATTTGAGGATCGATCGAGCCAACAAGTCAGATGATACCTTATTAAAATAGATAAATAATGCCCACGAAACTTATCTTATTAGGCAAATAAAGGACAGAATTTTTTAAATTTTAAAAGCAATTTAAATTGAAAATTTTTGGAGACTTCAAATAAGTTTTCTTCAAAAATATCATATGATTGATTTCAAAAATACAATTTACCAATCATCTATCATGTCACTTGTCACTA
>JAESVK010000097.1:485816-503266 GCA_017140935.1 Hamamelis virginiana | reverse complement strand
CCCCCCCCCCCCCCCCCAAAAAACGTACCCACTAATAACTTCCACTACACCACCACCGCCACCACTATCACTACCCCAACCCTCCTCCAACTGCCACTCAACGCAATCGTCTATGCAGCTGAATGGGTAAAAGAAAGGTATTTCACGACTTTGATTGTGATTCCTTCTGTGTGTAACACACTCCTTGAATTACTATCAATAAAAGCGATCTAAACACACAAACTTCACGGTGATCTAAACACAGAAACTTCACGGTGCGCGGTGATCACCCACAATGGGCAAAAGCAGGTGGTCAGTGGTCGCCCACAATGGGCAAAAGCAGAGTCAGTGGTCGGTGATCGCCCGCAATGGGCAAAAGTAAAGATGCTGCCAAATTACTATTAATAAAAGTGTTTAAAGCGAAATTCTCATTTACTCATAGAAAACCCTTAAAAGAAATCAAATGAATATGAAGGCGGCACAAATCAAATGAATCGTGCCTATGAACAAGTTTTGCACGCATTCTTCACCAAGTCGTACCTTGCCAAATATTATACAAATATAGATTCCATCTCCGGGAAAATGCAAAACAATAATAACCTTGATATGAAACACACATTTCAAATGGCATGAAAACAAAATCCAATCCAAAACAAAACTGCTTCTGTAAATGCTAAATAATAACACCTTTATATGAAACAGAAACATTTCACGTGGCATGAAAACAAAATCCCATTCGAAACAAAACTGGTTCCTATGCATGGGAAACCGAGGGTATATAAACACACACTTGCTGAAAGTGGTCTATTAAACAACAGACACAACTCCTATTTCCTTATCTTCGCTTCTTTTTGGCTTTATGTCTTAGGCATCTCTTAGCCCAAGGACCCCATGAAATAATAATCCCTTCTTCACATAATCACACCCATTGAAAACTTGGAAAATTATAAAGATAGTAAGAGCAAGCAGTAAAAAAATAAAACAAAAAAATGGATATACACAACTGGTCTCACTGAAACCTTGATCTCACACTCACAGCCCTGATATTGATGGATGTTGACAAACTTTTCATATTCAAAGAAATTGCTTCCGAAAATTTACAACTGTCAGAACACAAAGTAACAGAAACAAGTCAGTCACTGTACAAGACACGGGTTATTCAGGACATAGATTTCATTCATGTCAAAGTCAAGTTGAAAAAACTCAATCAATACCTCACTGTTTATGGAATACCACACAATTGTTATCTACAGAACGAAAAGAACCCTGCAATGGCGTGATTAACATAAGTGCAGCACATGAAATATTCCCAATAGAGAAGAAGTTTGACAGTAAGATAACAGAAACAGCTATAATTACACACCTCTGGTTTACAAAAATGGATTGCCACAATTTTGGACAACAGGAAAATGTGGAGCATCTGGTAATAATTTATGATCATTTTCTCTATTTTCGCAATGCTATCTAAAAACAAGGCTTCCATTCTGTTGGAGTCTCAAATTTTCAACGAGTGACTGGTAGAATGATTTCAAAGCCTTCATATCATTACCCTGCTGAGTGAAATATTAAAGAGACAGCAAAAATTAGAACACTGGACATCAAAAAGTTCTGGGTCTTTATCACAAGTCATATCTACTAAAATTATCTCAAGGACCAAACACGGTTTGGGCTATCCTAAGTGATCAACAAAGGATACATAAGAACAGTATAGAATCTGGATCAGTGAAGTGTGTGAACAATTTCCTGATTCGCTGCAGAAAACACTTCTTAATTCTATAAGGAACAGCCAGGGTTACTACTAATACCTGCAACTTTTGACAATATTGCTCAGCCAAATCTTGAGGACAATGCGCGGTTAGGAAGCCTTTCGACACAAAATGAACAAGAAAATCGTCACCAAACTTCTCGTACATGACCTTTTGAGCCAACACTATTTCTCCGAATAAAACAAGCTGCCACATGAATCCAAAAGAACAATGATTGTAAGATTAAATGTGAAGCACATTTTTAAGCTAAAATATTTTATGCAAAGCGATGACTGAATCAGAAAGTTTTTCAGGAAACATCTCTATAACAGCCAAGCATGGAAACTTACAGTGTTTGCATCACGAAACTCAAAGGACTTGTCAAGCACACTGTACAAACAACAATTTGTTGCAAACGCCTCAATTACAAAATTTTGGAAACCAGGCACCTGAAATACATTCACCACTTTAGAACAATGAAGTAATCCTATATGAACAGAGTTAAGGAATTAACCTTTTCTTCGCCATATGGCGTGGCGCACCAATCTTTAATTAGTCTGATAAATATCTGTACACACACCTAAAAGAAATAAAAGAAAGAAGTTTTCAACCTTTGAGTATTCTGATATATTAGAAGTCCCAATCAATTGGTAGTTAAAACTGAAAGAGAATCCAAAACAGTAAGAACAAGTTAGCACTAATTAAGTATTATGCGCACCTTTCTTAAAAGAATATCCTTATGATTACAACACGTGTTCAGTAGCAACCGCATCATTGGATCCAAGAAAACCCTACTTTTGGGGGAAAGGAAAACTGATGACAGATCGTGTGTAGTTATCACATGAAGAAATGTGTACAATGTCCGTTGAAGCTCTTGCAATTCACGGATTTCCTACAAGAGAAAGCATGCACTGTTTAACATACAAAAACAGTAACTCAGAAGGTCAATTCTAACATTGGAAGACTACAGTTGAAATTGGAACTTAGCACACAATGTATATGCTTGAATTGGAGACCCTTTTTCACGGGCGTTGTCATGCTTTCACAGCTAAGAAAGCAAATCCAGCACACAAATGACTCATCACATTACTTCCAAATTAGATAATTAAATTTAAAATCATAAATTTCTTTACTGAATACAATGTGGAGCTTTTCAGTATTCTAACTTATAGGCTATTATCTCGTCTTTCTCCCTTCCGTTTCCATTTTCTCTCGAGTTAAGAATTACTTTCCAGGAGAAAACAAAGATGGAGTGGCTAAAGGGATATTCAAGTAAATTTGATGCGCCTAGTCAAAAAGAATACATTTTTACAAAAAAATAAAAGAAAATAAATGAATATATGAGTCTATAGATATCCATTTATAACTAAAACTGTTTGGGTTATGGGGATTTTCTGGTGAAGAAGGAACAAGGATCTTGTCCTCCATCGAATTTGGGTCGGTTGGCTACTAGGAATAAATACTTCAACATTGATCGTCTAATTAGTAGGTAGTGGATGATCCCAAACTGGTATTGTATGTGCAAACTGAGTGAGAAAACAGTGGATCATTTAATTCTTCATTGCTCAGTGGCTAGAGATTTGGAATGTCCTCTTTGCTTTGATGGGTCTCTTGGGTCATGCCAAGACAGTAAATGAGCTCTTTGTGGATTGGGTTTTTAATTGCCACATCACTGAAGACGACTCCTCTTTGCATTCTTTAGTGTATTTGGAATGAGAGAAATAGAATAACCTTTAACAGTGAGGAGGTGCATATTTCGAGATGGAAGGATTTTTTCTTCAAGAGTCCCTTTCTTTGATGCTCCCCATTTTGTACATGTGGAAAGGTTTAACTTTTTGGGCATTTTTAGATGATAGTTAGTGATACTGCATAGAACTTTTTTTCCTTTTTGTCTACTTCATGCATACATGGTTATACAATTTACTATCAAACAATATATAATACTTAATAACGGCCTGTGTATGGCTCATATGAGCACATATATTCACTACTGCTACAGCCTATTTCAATATTTCATGTAATAACCAGCCGACTATTATTAGAAGATGATAGGCTATCATTTCACCATTCTAAAATATCTTTCAAATCAAAGTGTCTAACAAATTATAATAAGAAAATAATAGGCTACATTTCAGATGAAACATTGATGCATTACAACAATTATATATTGAGGCTGTAAAAGCATCCAAACAATTACACTCACTTAGAGGAAGGACTTTCATATGATCAGTGTTCCCAAAAACATAAAATTAGAAGCAACGCCGCTTCACTACTTACAAGTACCCATACCTCAGTATTGCTCCCAGGTCCCGAAGGAAATGCATCCCTTGGAAGGATATTAAATATCCTACTAGCAATAGCAGGAAAAACTTCCTCCAATATGTCACGGAATAAGGTGCTGAATTTGGATATAAGCTGATTGATTAATACAAGACAACCAACCATTCCCTTTGGCTGCAACAAAAAAAAAAAAAAGATCTAGAATCAAATATTGATGTTATGAAAGAAAGTAATGAGTAAACAATTAGTGGTAAGACACATAGTGTCACCCTCCACTTCAAATACATGAAACATTCCTTTGAAGCTTAAACTACGACCTCATGAAACAAGAAACACAGGGCCGTCATAATTATGAAACAACACATTTTGACATGTGGAAGGATATTTGCATATAAAACACGACTTTGGAAAATATTTCTTCATACCGATTAAGAAACATGAGACAGGCCCTCTGTATTAGAATAAGTAATTTGAAACCCCAATAGAGATACAATTTGGTTGCCCAGAAGACCAGAAAGAGATGACAAGGCCCTCTGAATTAGAATAAGTAATTTGAAATCCCAATAGAGATACAATTTGGTTGCCCAGAAGACCAGAAAGAGATTGGAACATCATTAAGTTCGCCTTAAACTCAAGTTTCTTTCTTTCTCCCCATAGTAGGCAAAACAAATGGAGCATTAAAGAAAATGCCTTTACAAGGTCACAAAAAACATGGGAACAAATATTCATACACCACTTAGATTACAAAATGTGGTGCAGAAACTTAAATATCCATTATGTTGATATATAGAACTGGAGACAAAAACAAACTACATTTAATGATCAAAGGGCAACAAACATTTGGAGAACACCCAAGGACTAGAAAATATACTCAACCTCCACAGAGCCAAAAATAGACTAACAAATACTGCAGTAGAGTGGGTGTTCACTACTCCTTTGTCAAGTCCCAGACTATAAATTGGAGAAAAACAAGCATATCGTTTATAATCAAATAAACAAATTCAAAAAGAACTTTTATATACCTCACTTTCCGCAAGTAATTGCTCCAATGCCTTTGGGAGGTAAGGAAATACAGATGCACCCAAAGTATCCACCATTCGGTGTATAAATGATGTAACCTGAATATCACAAAAGCTAGCATTAGGTAATAGCTGTAGTCAATAAAATATGACAACAAAAAAATCCAACCCTTACCTTACTCCGCAAGGGCTCTATCTTCGGAAATAAAACAAGAATTTGGAGGAGAACATCCAATGTCTGGATTAAAGAGAAAATAAAGTGTACATCAGCTGGGATTTTATATCTATTCCCTCACATGTCATCCATACAGTGAAGAAGCATCTCACTGTTAGTAAATTTGTTCTAGCTCATTTCATTATTTGAAGCCAAATAAAAGAAGAGCAAATCAATCACGCACTGGCTGAACCCCTCACCCTATTTGTTCAGAAGCATATAATAAATCAGTGTGTAAATTGATTGGCCAAAGTGGACCACAAGTGAAAAGATATAATATCATATCAGTGCAACACATCACCCAAATGTCGTCCCTAAACCAAATTAGATGTTGATCACAAACTCCTCAAGGGTTTGAATCCACAAAACTGAAGATGAGATTCAAAAAAATCATATACTACATATACCTCAAGAAACATAAACAAAAGAAAGAACTTGATTACCAACCTGCTTGAACATGAGACCAATTGCAGGGCGACTAGCAGTTACAAGACGCTCACTGAAGCCCTGGAGTACATGCAGACTTTGTGAGAATGAGTTGCATGTATATGCAAATCATTTGCTATAGAAAGTTATTGAGGAGTACGAGTTCATGCAAATATTATGAGAAGTCGCATGTATATACAAATCATTCAGGCTTGCATGAATGACTCCAAGCAACAAGTATTAAAAATGATTGACAATTTGGAAATGTTCATTAATTAACTGCAGTGTGAATATAGAAGAGAGAACAACTAAAACTTAAAACTACACTGCTGAGTTAGATGAAAAGATATACAACAACATGGTTCCTCAGAAAATTAATGGTATTACTGTTGCAACAAAACGCAGCAACCAATTGTTCTATCTTCTATAGTAAGTTATTAAGGCTTTGTTTTTGTGTCCATCCTAACAGATGTGACCGCCCATCATTGAAATTGTAAGATTACTAAGCCATCTTATTGAATAATTTACACAACTGAGCAGAATGAAGCACACATGTCCAGCCTATCCTCAAAAATGGCATCTGAAAATATAACTAGGGAGAATATAGATCTCATCACTTTAAACAAGTGAAAAATAGTTATCAACAAAATATGCAATGGTGCTGCAACAACTATAGTAACAGAGGGTATTCCAATATGAATTCCAAGATCCACTTATTTTAAACACCAAACAGAGCCAAAAGGTTTGCAAAAAGTTCTAAAGAAACAGATCAAAAAGCAAATGAACAAATTCCCCAGGCAAAACAGAACATTATAGCAACCAGACTTTCTACACACGCTGTATTAAAAGGTAAGAAGTCGGAGAAGAACCTTGCTGAGTGCATTAATTGCCATTATTATTTGCTGAATATTTGCAATTTTTGCAGGAGACTCTTCTGGATTCTGTACTTCGGCATTTATGAGCAATGCCTCAACCTGGATGGAAAGTTGACTAATTAAACTTCATACATCAAAATTTAAATGATTATAATTTCGGGCAATAACCTGAAATTATGAGGAAACAAAGAAAGGGAAAGGAGGGGCTCCTGAAACAAGGACAGAATTACTAACTGCACATTAAACCCTCACCTGTTGACAAAGAGGAGTAAGCAATGAAGAGAGGTAATCAGATTGCTTTTCCACTGGAACATCTTCCATTCCAATCAATAAACCAATTGCCTGTAATGTGTTATTGAAATATTAGATTAAAACAAAGCAACCTCAGCCCTACATAGGCAAAGACTAAAACTTCCTTCCACCTCAAATACATTAAAGATATGAAAGAAAATGCATGAAATATAGTGATTACCTCAAAAATGTGACTACCATCTTCACATCCTGAAAGCTCTTTTGATGTACAATCCACACTTGTAAATTGAGCTACAGTATCTTGCAGACTCTGGCCATTTATAAAAGAATGTTTGTGAGAAAGAAGGAGTGGAAAGGAGCCAAGAATAGGGATTGCATGGCATGCGACATAAATAAAGAAAGGCAACAAAAGTGAAATAGATTATTAATTTTAACACCTGCAAAATTGTCTCTATGAAAGGCACGAGCTTTGCTTTGAGCAACTTCACAGCCCTCATGAAAAGATAACTCGTCCTTCGACTCACATTGACATTTGGATGGTGTATACCCCTTTCATCTAGAAATGCAGTCAGAACCATAGGTATATACTGGTTATTCTCCTGAACAAACTTCATGTATCTCGTTATTGTCTCTAAATACACAAGTGCAACCAGTCTATTAGAATGGCAAGGAAACTTTGTTGATAAAAGCATTGGAACCAATTCTCTCAAAAGTCCACTTCCAGTTCTCATTGCCTCGTCACTTACTGACTCACCAAAAGCATAGAAAAGAGAAAGTGCAGCTTCAACCTCTTCAACATTCCTGTCCGAAGAAGATGCAACAGCACTAGCTAATGAATTTCTAATAAATATCTGAGTAACATCAGGTGCCACACGACCCACACTGCGAAGCAACACAAATAAATCCTTCCGAAATTCGACCATCCTGTCTTCCTCCTCTCTCCCAATCTTATCCAGCATATCAAGGTGATCTCGGTAGACAGGATCATAGAGAATTTGCGCACGGATCACTTCCAATATCTGACCCACATGAAGAAGCTGTTTCTCCCTTAATGGAGAAAGACTCTTCATTGTGGCAACATAACCTGAAAGAAATTGCACAATACTGAACGCAGTATCGATCTCACAGTTCTGCATTACATAGAATACTGAGGGCAAGACTTCGTTCAAAAGCTCAATTGAAACCCCCTTAACCTCTTCAGAATTCAACCGTTTTGAGCAGTCTAAAACCTCTGCAGCATAACCAGTAAGCAATGCAGCTACTTTTGAGACCAACTCAGAATCACTGTCCTCAGATACCAGACCAAAAACCCGATTTATCTGAAGGCTCTGCAAAAGCGATAGTTTTGATTGAGGATCCATCCGCTTAGAAACAACTGCCAACACACAACCAGCTGCAGCACCACGGAGCTGTTCTGGCAATCCATCAACCAAAATAAACTCAAACAATAACCGCATGAACGCGTCATTCACAATCAAACCAATATCAATCCAAGAAATATATCTCCTCATAGACTCCAACACACTAGTACAAAGCTCTGAATCTGAATTCCTATACATAGACACAATGTCATACCACGCTCTAACAATCTGAGGTACACATTGTTGCCTCATTGCATCCTTAACCCGTGCAGCAACTGCCACTTCTTCAGCACTTCGCGGGTAATCCAAACTAATCAATTCATCATCCAATGCATTCAAAACCCGGCAAAACATATCGATAACCGCCGCCCCTTTACTCAGATTAGGGAGAAAATCAATAAATACAGATGACCAAATTAATGGGTACTCGAAATATATCAAAGTAACCAAAACCTGAGCAAGCTTGTTCTTAATAAATGCAGGACCGTCCAAAACCCTAACAGAATTCTTATCATCGAGACCCTCAAAACACGTCATCGAGAACACGGATTTTCTTATAAAAGACTTCTCATCTAAATTCATAGACGAGTACCGATGCCTAATGACATCATGTAAACTCTGCAAACACCAGAACTGGACTTGCACTAGCTCAGAATAAGCTAAGCGTTCAATACATATACTACAAATTGATTGCGTCTCCTTAACTTGCTGGCAATAAGCCACTGCTTGTGATTTCAGTACCGAATCAACGGTCCCGGATTCATCAAAACTAATCAGTATAGCTTTTTCGAGATCGTTCATGGTGTTAAAACACTCCAAAAATATAAAAACACTAACGCCTCTGTTAAAATTTCTTCTACTTTCTTACTCGGGAAAATTAATAGAATCCTCGAAAAAAGTTCGCTTCTTTTGGTGGCTTCTTCAAACAAACAGAGAAGAGAGTGAACATACAAAGATGGATTGAGAGTGTGAGATCTGTGAAAGCTTACCTCTGATCAAGCGATCTTTAAGTCTAGGGTTTGGGTTTGGGTTTGTGTTGAAGAGAGAACCCTAGGTTTTGTGTTTATTAGTTCATTGGGATTTAGAAAAATGTATATATACAATAAAAATAATATAATGCAGATATATATAAGAGAAGCAGGGACCGTGGTGGTCTTTTGACAGGTCGTGTAGGGAGGAAGGAGAGCATGTGGATCCTAATTACCAAAAGCTCCCTCACGTTTTCGAATAATTACAAGTGTCGCTTCCTTGGGCTCCACGAAGGTACGAATCAATTGCTTGGATACGTGGATCAGTGGATGGATTCGGTTTCTTACTGCCAGCAGTATATGCCATCTTTTACATAGAGAAATAAATTTCATATATGGTAAGATATTTAAAATATTATGATTTTTATATAATCCAAAAAATTTAATGCCATTATAAAAAGAGATTGTTTGTTAAAATTAAGAATTTGGTGAATTGAAAATGAGTTTAGTTTATTTTATTTTATTATTATTTAATTTTTTTATATATATAAATTTATTCAATCTCGTATAATTAAAGGTGATGAGAAGAATTATGAGTGTCGGGAATTTAATAGATAATATGATCTTAACACAGCAAAGTAGAGAAAAATAATTTAGGAAAAAACTAATTGAACTTCCTTGATAGATTAGGTATAAAAATTTAATGATTTATGGAAAAAATTATTCAAAAATCTATGAGTTTAGAAAATTATATCGTGATATCTAATTTTATACCATGAAGTAATTGAAATTTTTAACTTTTTATTATTTTATTATATTAAAAATATCTTTTAACCTAATGATATAAAACATCTATATGAGTTGATCTAGTTAGGTGCTAGATTCGTAGCACACGTGATTTGTGTGCAGAGAAAAAGAATATAATTTTTTAAAAATAATAATAATAATATTTGAGTATAAAAATTTAAAAAGTAGTTATTAAAATGTTAGTGAGAGAAATGGGATATGGCAGTTATAAAGTGGTGGATCCTATGAAAATTCCATATAGACTTTTTTTATTTTTATATTATAAATATGTTTTTTCAAATAATAGTAAATACTATTTTTGTAAATGGTGACAATGGAAAATAAATGTGATGCCACCAAACTTCAGTTTTGGCTAGGTTCGAGGCTAGGGTTAAGGAACAGTTGGCCAAGTTGGATTTGTTGGAAAATTATGTCATGATATCAAATTTTATACCATGTAGTAACTGAAATTTTTAACTTTTTATTATTTTATTATACTAAAAATATCCTTTAACCTAATAATATAAAACATCTATATGAGTTGATTTAGTCAGGTACTAGATTCATAGCACATGCGATGTGTGTGCAGCTATAAAGTAGTGGGTCTTATGAAAATTTTATATATAACATTTTATTTTTATATTATAAATGTATCTTTTTAAATAACAGTAAATACTATTTTTGTAAAGAGTATTTGCACCATTTTGGCTTTATATATTAGTATAAATATCTGACTTAGAATAAAGTTAGCAAAGCATTTATTGGTTGTTATTTGCACCACTGCCTTTGTTGCGGGTCTCTCTATTTGTTGATGTTTGCACCAATGCCTGACGGCCACGTATGAACTTCGTGCCACCTGTATAAACCGAGTCCAAATGTTCACCACTCAATCCGAATTGAGAAATTGAAAATGACCACTATACTTCCACTAGCTTAGGCATATTTAAAATTTTGATCATGGGTAATTTGGGAAACAAGTAATGGGTCGGTCATGCAGTGGTCTATGGTCGGGTTTCAACGAATTTGCCTGTCAATTTAGTTCAAAATTTGGGCCCGGATTGTCCACCTAGTACCCCAACCTTGGCAGAGTAGGCTTACACAAATGCTGGGTGTCAATTTTTTTCCCCTAGGTTCCAAATATTTCGAATCTAGTAAAATATTATACGTACTAACTTGCATATTAACTCATGTGATCAATGTATATAAATTGACATGTCAATTCACTTCAATAGACAAATTTAAAAGAATAAAATCGAATCAGCATATACGTGAAAATGAAGAAAAAAAAATATTCATTTTTTGTAAATAGTTAATGTAATAATCAATATTTATCACTCACATGAGTTGAGACACAATTCTGGACGCTAGTATGATAAACTAGTCTTTTAGTTGATGATCTGATATGTCATAAGTCGTATCTCAGAAATGAGGGTGTTGTGTATTCAGTTGGAAGATCATTTCATAGATTATCGTCCCATATCAAATAGATTCTAAGAAGGTCTAAAAATTATGAACAGTACCGTATCTCTACCTAATAAAAATGTCTTTTGAGTAAGAAACCCAATTGATGAAAGTATAAGACTTATTATGGTGGTAAAATTTTGTAATCATAATTAGGTTAGAAGTGTCCCAAACTTGGTAAATTATCATAATTGCATTCCATAATTATTGTTAGGATATGGGGTACCATTTATTGTTAGGATATCCCATAATCATTTCGTCATCACTATTAAAAGTGATCCGGAGTGATATTTATGATTCCTATCTTTTCACTAAATTGACTAAATCTCCGGACTTTTGTAGCTATGAACCTGTGGTAAATTCTGTGCTAATATTTTATTTAATCATACAAATATAAGAATCAATATTTATGTAGATATGATATCATGATTTCAATGCTATTCAAATCATAATGTGAAAAAAGAGAAGAGTTATATTCCTTTAAATTCTTAACATAAGGGTATTATACCATAAGGTCCAAAATTCTTTTTAACCTAACAAATAGATAAAAGAAATTAAAAATTTCAGGAACCCCATGGTATAAAATTGAACCACATGGGATAAAGATCTAAATTCAATAACTTTTGGATATTTTTTTCAAAATAAATATAAGAATTCACGGGCGTAAAATAATTAAAAGTAGGATGTGGTCAAATAATTATAAGAATAATTTCAGCCTAGTGCAAGGAGGAGGTTCAGTGAAGGCCCATCCTAGGGAATACGCGTAACTGGGTAAGGTGTAGGCACTATAAAGTAGGGGTGAAACTGTGAAAGACAGAAAGAAGGAAGGGAAAAAAACATTAAAAAATAGGGGCAGTCTGGCATCAAGCAAACTTAAGTGGGCTCAATTCTGTGGGCCTAGTCTTGATCCAGCATAAATGACTAGTGTCCTCCCAAACCAACCCAGGCTCATTTTTCATGCAATTTGTAGTCCTATCCTCTAGCCCATACTTCAAGGAATTCCATTTTGGAACAGAACCTGCACTTGGGTGCAATCATACCAACACTAATGTACCGGATCATATCAGAACTCCGCAATTAAGTGTGTTTGGGTGAAAGTAGTATTAAGATAGGTGACCTCCTAAAAATTCTTTGTGTTGCACCCTTAACAAAAATAAATAAATAACAGAATCTGCACTTAATACCCATATTCTTTACTTACACCTCTAAGATGTACAGTCTGAAGTTCAAACCAAGTATTCATGGGCTCAAAAACTAGAAAGCCTGAGATCCATCCGTTCCAAGTTATTAATAGGGTGGGGTTATTGCAACCCCAAAGTTGTGTTTGTAAACCCCACTTGAATTTAAACCCCCAAAATTTGTAAAAGAACCCCAAAATCCAAAAGAACACTCAATTCCATTAGTCTTAATCTAATTTGTTTCCACACCGCAACAAAATTCTTTCATTTTTCACGTCTCCCTCTCTTTATCACCTATTCCGTACGTCACTCTTAATCGAGTCTTCTTCTTCGGCAGTTTCACCTCCAAGCATCCCATCCCAACAAATATATCTCATCTCTCGCGCCGCCCTCCCTCTCTTTCAGCCATCTCCCATGCGCCTATCTAGATTTTGGTAGAGGTTTTTAATTCTCATTGAGTGAGATGACTAATATTGATTTCTATAAGAAGCTTCAATTCATAGAAATTGTAGTTCTTGAAGAGAAATGACTAATATGCCTCACTTTTTTGAAGTTTTTGTATTTTTTTTTTCGCAAAATCGCAACACGTTTGGTCGTTTTAGAACCGAACATAGGCAAAATGTTTAGTGGAAGCCAACCGAACACATGCAAAATATTCAGTGACATATGTTCGATTGGCTTCCACTGAACAATGATCAAATATTCTGTTAGCTTCCTCTCTACATTTTATATATGTTCGGTTCTATGAACCACCGAACATGACGTAATTTTGCAAAAAAATAAATGCAAAAAATTTCAAAAAAAAAATGCACTTTTTTACTGCTCTCATCCTCTTGGAACTTCATTTTGATCTCCCTTCACTATAAATCACCCATAAATCGAAATAAAATCACAATGTAGGCAAGTTTTGTGAGATTGTGTGACATGGAGGAGACGGGTTTAGAGGAAAGTTGGGTAGGAGAAGCAAAATGAGAAAAGAGGGTTTAGAGGAAAGTTGGGTAGGAGAAGCAAAATGAGAAAAGAGCATAATTAGGGTATAAAACGAACATTTTTTTTGTGGGGTGTAGAGATCAAAACCCAATGGAACTATTTGGATTTTTAAAATTTGTTAGGTCCATTATAGTAAATTGTAAATGGGTATTTTGGAAATGGAAAAATATAAAGAGTTTAGAGAGCAACTATTGGGGTTGCAATAACCCCTCCCTTATTAATAACACTAATATAGGCCCGTGTTGGGATAAAATAAAAAATAAAAAATCTTATGAAATAAACTTGTAAGAGCATCTCCAAGCGTCTCGCCAAATGGGGCTCCTTAGCCACTTTAGGGAGAAAAGTAACTTTTTGCTGCTCCAATCACTAGCTAAACGCCTCGCCAAAATGGCTCACTCCCTATCCCGCTCGCCACATCTAGCGAGCAACTTCCCCTCGCCAAACTATAAATGCTGAATTTTTTAATAAAGTCAAACGGTCAAAATTTTGAAATGTATCCGTTTTTCATCCCAACGGTCAGCTTATGAGGGGTGTTGTCAAACGGTAATATTTGAGCCTTCATTCCTATAAATACCACCACATTTGATGCTTGAGAATTTACCCAAATTTTAAGGCTTCAAGCTTCAAGCATCTTAAAATCCACATCAAAGGTAAATTTATTTAATTTTTTTTTAAATTAATAATTATGTATTTATTAATAATAGTTATTTATATGTATTGGTTAAATTATCTAACATCTATTTGTATATATTTGAAATTAATAATTATATATTTAGTAATTATTATGTTAAATTAATAATTATGTATTTATAAAATAAAAAAAATTAGGTTAGGGGAATCTATCCCATATTTGAATACATAATTTTGCATATAATTTTTTTTTTCAAAAGGCTACCTCAAGTTGCAAAGCATGCTTTATAATCTTTATTGAATTATTTAATTTTTCTTATTAGATATTTGTGAAAGAATTTGGGCTTTAGATTAATTCTATTTTTTTTTTTTTTTTGCTTAATGTAAGTCAATTTTATAGATGGATTCCCAAGGTGATGCATATTTTACAAATCTTCTCAACAGTGGGATTAACCAAAACATGGAATATTCGTTTGAATCACATCATGATATTACAAATCAAACGGCCACTTCAACTTCAAAGAAGGCGAAAGGAAAAAACTTTACAAATGATGAAGACCTTCTCCTTGTATCTGCATGGCTCAATACTAGTATGGATCCAGTTGAAGGCACCGATCGATCAAGTGCAAAATATTGGGATCGTATACATGAATACTTCCACAAAAATAAGGAATTTGAAACGGATCGAAAAAAGAACTCTCTCATGCATCGGTGGTCGACAATTCAGCTTGCGGTGAGTAAGTTTTGTGGGTTCTATGCCCAGATTGAACAATTAAGACTAAGTGGAGTGAACGAACAAGACAAGGTATATATTAATTCAAAAATAAGTAAATTTTATACTCCTATATATTTAAATTTAAAATATATTCAATTCTTATGATATATATTTTACGATCAGATCAAAGATGCAAAGGATCTCTACACAAGTGAAATGGACGGCAACTCATTTCCATATCTACATTGTTGGCATCAATTGAAACATCCTCATAAATGGCAGAATCAGGTGTCAAGTTCCAAGAAGCAAAGAACTAGCAAAAATGCAACACCTGCATCATCTTCTCCTTCTACACCTGAAATAATATATTTAGGAGATGATAATATTGCAGCTGGCACATATGTCAACATAGATAGACCACTTGGCAGAAAAGCCACGAAACTTCAATTAAAGAAGGGAAAAGGCAAAGGAAGCATTGATAGCAGTACAGGTGTTCCCATTGCTATTTTGTTAGAAGAATTTAAGGATGAGAAAATTGCAATGGGTCGTAAAAAACTAGATCTATTGGAGAAGACATTTGTTCAAGACGAACAGAAGCTTGAATTAGAACGGATGAGGCTTCAACTTAAAGAAGACAAAGCAAGGGAAAGAATTATGACGCTGGATACTAGTAACATGGATGCTATGACAGCTGAATATTACAACCGCCGCAAGATGGAAATCCTAAGCAAAATGAGGAACTTATCCTCCTAATTTGTAATTCCAAATTCGTATTTCCTATTTTCCTAGTATGTGGTATATGTATGAACTTGTTGTTTCAATTTAGTAGTTTTACTTTATTTTATGTACTAGCACTTTGCATTTGTAATTTGAAATATTGAACTAATTTCAATTTAGTAATTTCAATTTTGAAATTTCTAAACTCTTCTATATTATGGTACTTTGCAAAATAACATTAAAATAAGTAAATATCATTCATTTAAAGTAATACAAACATACAACTAGAGTAATTCAGAAATTAAAATAATCAATAACATTCATTCAAAAGCAAAATAAACATACTACTACTAGTTCCTAATCTCCACCATATCGTTGCCAACAGTGCTCAACAAGATCGTCCTGAAGTTGACAATGAGTTTCTCTATCTCTGATGCGATGATGTGACTGAATAAATTCATACATTTCAGGACAACGGTCATATGAACCTTCTGCTGGAGTTGACTCATGTTGTTCGTAATCATGATGGCTCTGTTCCGTATCTCGTTCATCTTCAACGATCATGTTATGCATTATTATACAGGCTTTCATAATATCTTTAAGTGTTTCTATATCCCAAAAACATGCTGGTCCGCGTATAATTGCCCAGCGTGATTGCAACACCCCAAACGCTCGTTCGATATCCTTCCTTGCCGACTCTTGACATTCAGCAAAATGTTGTTTTTTAGGTCCTCGGGGAGATGAAATTGTTTTTACAAAAGTTGCCCATTTCGGATAAATACCATCCGCAAGATAATATCCCATTGTGTAGTCATGACCATTGATTGAATAATTAGCCGGCGGAGCACGTCCTTGAGCGAGTTCAGCAAAAACAGTAGATCGATCTAGCACATTGATGTCATTAAGAGACCCTGGTAGCCCAAACATTGCATGCCAGATCCAAAGATCATATGAAGCAACGGCTTCCAATATAACTGTTGGTTCATGTATATGACCGGAATACATTCCCTGCCACGCAACTGGACAATTCTTCCACTTCCAATGCATGCAGTCAATGCTCCCCAACATACCTGGAAAGCCACGACTTTCGCCAATTTGCAGCAGTCTACGGGTGTCATGTTCATTTGGCGATCGCAAGTATTCATCTTCAAATACTGCAATAACTCCCTTTACAAATCTTTTGAGACTCTCTATGGCGGTGCTTTCACCGATCCGTACATAGTCATCCACTGAATCTGCTGAAACACCATAAGCAAGCATCCTAATAGCAGCTGTCATCTTCTGAAGGGACGACAAACCGAGAACTCCACAAGCATCACGTCTTTGGACAAAGTATGGATCATTCGCCTCCACCATTGTTTGAATCCGGAAAAATAGATCGCGATTCATTCGAAATCTCCTACGAAATATATGAGGAGGATATACACATTGATCAGAGAAATAGTCGTAATAAAGTCTTTCATTACCTCCAACTCTGTTACGATGAATGACAGCGTGGCCCGAAATGGAACCGCGATGTCTTGATGTTCTTCTCCTTGCAGCCTTTTGCTCTTTGTCAATAGCTGCTATAGCTAACAATTCGAATTCTTCATCAGAAGAACTATCTTCCAACAAGAGCCTGCGTAAACGACGACTATCCATAGATAATATTAACGGAATGAATGTTGTAGAGAAAATAGATTTGGGAATGATGAAAATGAGAGAGCAAATGGTCTTATTTATAGATAAAGTAGTGGGTTTTTTCAAAAATATAGCCGTTTAAATATGACCGTTGGACTATTATTAAAGTTATTATTATTTTTTAAATTTTAAAATTTATCTGTTAAAATATGACCGTTTGAATATTTTATTATT